>FMBT01000669.1:0-26661 GCA_900095095.1 Fragilariopsis cylindrus CCMP1102
CCTGCGGATGGTTGATGATGGTGTGCTGGAAATAAGTTACTAGTGGACTTTTCTGAGTGTCGTCGTCCTTCTTCAAGTTCAATAATAAGACTATCATGATCCCAATCATTTCCGTTTTTCTTATTATTGTTGACAAGTTTATCTTTTGTACCTTCTGAAAATCGCAATTTTCTTCGTATATCAGGAGGTATTACCGATTGATTATCACTAGTCGTATCTGGCAATTTCGGTGTATGTATCGACATTGGATGAGCTTTTAATATACTTGTACCTGTACTTTTCAGCTTTTTTTCAACATTCGTTGAAAATGCTTTACGGAATGATTCCATATTATGACTTATTTGTTTCCGACGTCGTACTCTTGGTGATTGTGCCTCCATCATATCTGTGGATGTACTACGTCTCATAACAGCACGTTGACCACGAAGACTTGTTGTTCTTGATAATGGTGATCTACCTGTTTCCAGATCAGTCGTCATTGATAACCTACGACTTTTACCTAGCCGTAACGATGCAAATTCCTTCCTGTTGCCGTCGTCGTACAGTGATGATGACGACGAGGGTCGTGGTGGTGTTCGTGTTGCTGTTCTTCCCTGCAGAACTAATGCAGGAATATCAAAAAAGTCAAAATCTTCCTCAACGTTATCGTTATTATAATCAGCACTACCGAATGAACCAGATACGGATGATGTAAAACTATTCATACCTATTGAAGACATAGTAGACTTTCTTCGATGTCGTCCTTTTTTTATTTTTCCTTTTGCAGCAGCAACATGCTTATTATTATTATTATTATTTTCATTCTTGCTGTTATCCGTTATCGATGTCAATTCAGGAATGTTCAGGAATACTGTTTGTTGTTGTTGTTGTTGACTGTTGTTGTCAGAAGGATTATGATTAGTAGATGATTTTTGGTGGAAGAACCCATCATCATCATCATCATTATCAATATCAAAACTTTTATGTAAACTATTTGTGAAAATGTTATTAATTGTAGCATTCACGTTAACATCAGCATCAGCATCAGTATCAGCATCGTTGATAGCACTACTTTTTTGTTGTACTTTATCTCTGAAAATACTGTTACTTCTTGCAACATTACTACTCTTCACGTATACATCAGTCCCATCGTTCATGTTATTCGAATGGATTGGTTCTTGTTGTTGTTCTTCTATAATAGCAGAAAAAAACCCATCATCATCATCATGATCAATGTCAAAACTTTTATGTAAACTTTTTTTGAAAATGTTATCAATTCTAGTATTCACGTTGCTGTTAACATCAGCACTATCTTTGTTGCTGTTAACATCAGCACTATCTTTGAAAATGCTATTACTCCTAGCAACATCATTACTCTCACCACCAATACTACTTCCTGATTGTGTTGTTGGTGGTGGTTGTGTTTCAAATAATGACATTAAAGATGTTGATGGAGGAGGTTGTTTTCCTGTCGTCCCTGATTGTGTTGTTGGTGGTGATGGTTGTGTTTCAAATAATGACATCAATGATGTTGATGGAGGTTGTTTATATTTGTTGTAGGATGTTTTATTACTTGCACCAATTGTATCAGCATTATTATTTGTATCAGCAGCAGCATTCTGTTGTTGCTGTTGCTGTTTACGGGTATTACTTGCACCAATAGTAGCAGCATTCTGCTGCTGTTGCTGTTTTTGTTGTTTGCGGGTATTGCTTGCACCAATAGTAGCAGCATTCTGCTGTTGCTGTTGATCACTCATATTTATTTGATTATTTTGATTTAATGTTTACTTTTAAATGAATACTAACTTATCTCAATTTTATTATTAAGTTTTACTCCGGGGGGTGTGTTGTTGTGCGGGGAGTAGCCGTAGCGTAGCGTAGTTTGTGGTGGTTTTATCTCTTATCTTCGATTGGATTGGATTGGCGTGTTTGATTTGTTTTGTTTGGTTCTTAATTACAGGCACAAGCACAATCGCACAAACACAGATCGAAAAGTATAGTAGTACAGTGATAACAATACCGTAGCTAACGACGCCAATAATCACTCTCTCACTCTCTCACTCGGGGTCGTGTGGGACGGGGAAGAAACTCACGAGCGTTCGTCCTACTTGCTTGATTTATTCCTATTGGGTTCTGCTTTGCTACGTTCGTTGTGTTTTGTTTGGCTATTTATTGCTTTGCACTATTGACTGTTGATTTTGATGTTGCTTGTAACTTTTAAGTAGTCTGTGCGGTGGAAAAAGACTGCCTTATCTCTACCAACACACCATTGCAGACCCAGAGTCAGTATGGTATATTATAGTGTAGTAACTGGTATACTACTTCGGTATAAGTACGCAACAAGTCTTTGCTTGGATGTTTTGTCTACTTCAGGAAGAATTACTAGTTTAGTCTCCGTCTCACGTCGAAAATTTGCTTTGATTTTTATTGATGTGTGAATGTCTGTTGATTCATTCGATTCATTCGGGTTCATTCGCCCAAGTGCCGGCTGTTTTCGTAGTGTAGTCGCTCTTTGATTTCTGTTTTGAAAGAATATTAAATAAATTATAAGTCGTGATGTGTCGATTGTGTGGTGCGTCGTTTACTTGTTTGTGTTGGTTTGAGATTCAAATACGGTAGGCAGGCGTGATTGAAAATAAAAGAACGATGAATGAATGAATCTCCGTGCTCCTTTCAACACAGGCAGATATTTAAAAAATGATGACCACAACATACAGCCTTACTTTTAAATTGAACATAAAAAATGGTAAAAATGAGAATGGAAATGGAAATAATAGAGAGGTACAACACCACGAAGAAGATAATCAACTTATTCAAGATTCCTGCTTTCGTACACGGCATAATGTTATATTATTCATTCTTGTGCGTGTAAATTCAACAACAACCCTACTAGCTAGATTCTTTTTCATTTATTATTATTATATATTTTCATCGGAATCAATACGACGGCGATTATTGTGTGCTTCTGTCGTCGATACTATCAAACAAGAGGAGGAAGAAAATCGACATCCTATGGTGTAATTACGTGTTATTGTTATTCGTATAATAGTATCGACTACTATGTATTACATTCCTCGCATATCCAATTCAAAATCCCTTTCAAAATCCTTCTCTCGCTGAGACTTGCCTTGTTGGGCCTTCGCAATCCAGTCCACATACGTCTTCTGCTGTTTATAGGCAGACATACCAAACCGTGGGCTACCGTCCCATTCATGGCCCACGTCCCTGCAAATTTTAGCTACATCACCCTTGATGAATTTGTTGCTGCCGGCGGTGATTTGTATGCTACCGCCCATGATTAGTGCAGGATGCACACCTAGCTGCCAAGCACATTCTGCGATGGAATGCTCACCACCATTATTCTCGGCCAAGAATGCCTCTTCAAAGATGTAATCTAGTTGTTCTTCCGTTAGACCGTGCGCTAATTGAGCTGTTGGCGCTGCTGCTTTGGATACTTTATTTTGTTTATCCTTTTTGGCTTTTGATTTGCACGTCATTTTGTGGATTGTCCAATGGTGCTTTTGACAGGCCAAAGAGCAATACGTCACCTCATCACAAGCACAGCGAAGCTTCCTGCCAGATCTAGGACACATAGATTGGCCATCCATGATGCATATCTTCTTGTTAATACGCATATCCTTCTGTGTTGCTTTGATGATCTTTTTGTTTTCATCGTCCGTAAGATCTCGACCCAAAGCCTTTCTCTTCAGGGCAAATTGATTGGGGAGCGTAAAGTCCATCAAACAGATATCACAGCATTCCAACGAATGCGCAACACACACACAGGTACCATCAGATAGGACTTTGTGTTCTGTATTTGGGTCGCCAATTGAATCAAGGACCTTTTTTTGTAATAGTTCTCGACAACAGTGGCACAATGCCTTGTCGCTTCTTCCCCATTGCTTAATATCAAATTGAATTCTTGGTAAAATAACCTTACAATCATGGCACTGACGCGACATATCTTCGGAGATCTTCGTGAATTCTTCGCAGAAACGACACAATGGCTTCGGTTGACGCAACTGTAATTTCGAAAACCCTTTTCTATCAAAATTCTTCATGCATTGAATACAAGCGATTTTCGCTTGCTGTATAGCGGACGTATTACATTTTAATTCTGAGCACGACAGGCACGAGGGATCCTTTAATCTCCATTGTCTCTTCGAAAAGTTCCCTTTTGTGCATTTCTTTTTGCAACTAATACATACTTTCTCGTCACTCATCTTGCTTTTATCTTGCTTTGATCACGCACATAGAGGCAGGTAAAGTATAATATGGTGTGAGATCGTCAAGCGATGTTATTGATCATACTGTACAGCCTAAGATCTAAGATACCCATGAATTGAAAAATACATAACATTGCGTCCGATCACTTACTATATGTTTTTTCCTTACCTATGAATTAACGTAATCGGGCTCTCTTTCGTCATCGATTTCAACAATAATATTATGTTTGAAGTATATGTATTCAAAATAAAGGTATGTAACGTTATCGAAATGAAACCAGTGATATGCATGTTGTGGTACCATCATGCAGTACTACCGTACTACTGACGATGGCTGAGTTTATAGTGTGTACGTACATACGTACGAAATGGGATTCAAAATTTAACAGACGAAGGAAGCGAACACTGATTTAATAAGCCCTTCTTTTCTTTCTTGATGTAATTTTTTCGAAATTATTACCTTGTTAAAAAAATCCAAAAGATTGAACAAAATAATGAAATCACCATAAGAGCACAAGACACCCGCCACCCACGAAGAACAACAATGGCGAAATACTGTATTGTTACATCAAATCACGTAGGTTCGCTCTAGAGGTAGTATTCAAGCCCCAACAAAGATCGTGGCGTGTCGAAGAAGTACGATTGTACCATGACTGTAACGGGTAAAGCACACTCACAAGAAGAAGAACATACGGTAGTCTCTCCCGAAGAATAAAAACAATTACAGTACGATACAAACATCGCTCCTATCACTAGTGTGTCTTCTATTAATATGTAGCATGAAGCGTTGACCAGTGCATGCAGTAATTGAGTCGCACATCGCACATCGCACGCACTACATAACAACTTGATAAAAAGTTCACTAGTCTCACTTCTATTAATTCGTAGCATGAAGCATTGACCAATGCATGCAGTGATTGATCGCAACTCGCTCCTCGCCACTCGACACCCAGATGCAATCCTACTGTATTGTACTGACTTATTTGTCTCAAGTTCAAAGCGAAAGAGCACAATCTGCCTACTAGCTAGCTAGTACTGTACTGGCTTATTTCAAGTAAGTTCAAATCGAAAAAAGCACAAAAGTAGGATCAAAGCGTACTGTACACAAACAAACATACGTACAGTACAGTACAGTACACCCACTACAGCCACTACAGCCAGTACTGCAGCCAAATAGTAGATATTTGAAGAGAAGAAGAATAGAAAGAGAGAGAGAGAGAGAGAGCTGCGTGCACTACTAGTGCCTCCGAAAGAAACTCTTCTTTAAAGATGCCATCGCCATCTATTTCTCGCAGGAGGATTAGAAGAAATTCAATACCATCAAGAAGTGTTTCGTTATTTTCATCATCAGAATCATTACCATCAAGAAGTAATGTTGTGGATCGACCACTAACATGTCCCGAACGAAGAGTTAGAAGTGATAGAACAAGAAACTTTAAAGCTGTAGCAGCATCTGTTTGTTGCAGTAGGATTAGAAGAAATTCAATAGCATCAAAAAGTGTTTCATTATCATTATCATCATCAAGAAGTAGTGTTGTGGATGTGGATCAACCACCAACACGTCCCGTACGAAGTGGTGGAAGTGACAGAACAGGAAATTTCAAAGCTGTGGCAGCATCTGTTGCTTAGCTTAGCTCGGCTCAAAATTTAAAAAAAAACACAAGCGAGTACTGTACAAGAAATATTGAAAGAACCGCATCTAATCACACCCAGAGCTTAGATTTATACTGTATAATAAGAAGAAGAAAGCAAGCAAGAAATCAAGAATAAACAGAACGAGAACAAATTCTATCACGATCACACAAAAAAAAATTAAATAATAAATAGAAAGCAAAATGTAATACGTAAATTTAAAATAATTTTTTTTTGTATCAGTCAACACATACATTTCTAACTCATTCTTGCTGTTCAAAGCAATCCTTGGTTAGTTAGAAAGCTAGAGCAGTGTACCTCATATTATTGCTGTAAAGATCATCAAGAAAAACATTGGCCAATACATAGATTATTCTGTCAACAAAGAAACCAGATCCAAAATCAAAGTCATTCTCCGAGTAGTAGTAGTAAGGATAATAGTACTGAAGATATTACTAAATTATATGAACAACTCTACGGCGAGAATGGTACAGATTTATTTGCTGATGGTTTTATATAACTTATGCATGCATATGGAGAGAGAGAGAGAGTGAAAAAAATACACACAGCGAGCATTGCAAATAAATCATAATAAGTTTGTCTTCGATACTTTGGGTCGTTTCTCATCGTAAGAATTTTTTAAAAGAGCATTCATTTCGGAGGAAAAAACAACTTTATTTATTTTATTACATATATACACATATTATAATTACTTAAGAATACTACGATGCTTACGATCTAGATCCTCCAAGAGACATCTCGCCATCTTGATGCACGGTATATCATAACTACTGTATGCCAGTAGTAGTCATCGGAACGAAGCACGTCGGTTGCATTCTTCTGCAGCACTTTACTTTACTTTCCATACAAATCACAACCAATACTTCAATAGCTTCTTTGCCTCTAATTTAGTATCATGTTCGATGTTATCATTACTAGTGGAATCAATAATACGACCTAACGTTGTCATGAGATATGGTACTTCCGCCATTAATGACTTACCAATAACTTCGCCTGCGCTATAAAGAAAACCAAATGCCCCTTCTTTGAATGCTTCATTTGGTGCTATCTTAACATATTCAACATAAAAGGGAACAATTACTTCTACTAAATCGTCATGGCCGTTTGTGGCAGCTGCAAAGAACAAACGATTATAACAATTAATGAAGAAACGTGATACAACACTCCAAACTTGACTATTGAAATCTCCATATATGATGGAATCCTTCATAATGGCATCAAAGCATGTTCGGAAAACATTGTTTCTTTTACAATCAGCTGCAACCAATGATGTATCTGGTGAACACGATGATAGAAATGCTAAAACACTAAATATTTTGATTAAGATACGAGGAACCCACGTTGCGTCAGTAGTTGTAGTATTCAGCAATCGCAGGGTTGCAATAGCATTATCAAATATACGTAGTGTTTGATCCTTCTCAATCTCATCTAGTACATTCTTTCTAGAGATGACGTTCCCGAGTGATGCCCAAATAGAATCTAAGGCTTTCATCGTGCTAAGTTTACTTCCACCACGGTACACATTATGGTTTGCACGGAGCATGGTACTTATACCATCCCGTTCAACAAATTCCCTTGCAACTATCTCACCAACCACCTCGTTATTATGGTTTCTGATGTTGTTACCAATGAAGGTACAACTGGATATTATTGAACTAACAAGGTAGATATATTCAGTATCAAACATTCTTGCATTGCCTGTTGTTAGAAACTTCAAAAGGCGTGGAATTCCTCCTAATTCCGAAAGTTCTTTGAAAACGTCCCAACGATTATTGGAGCGTCCCCGCCTACGAAGATCTTTCAAGACTTGTACAGTCTCATCCCTTGTATATTTCTGTTTCGTGTCACTAATAATGCATAGGACGGAATCGATGCCATCGATATCTTTATAGGAGGAAGTTCTTGTTGTTGACGAATCGTTCTTGAAAACACGATCATCATTAGAAACGAACTGGTTTTTGTTACTATTATTATCATTATCATTATCAATGCCATTATCGATACTGCCTAGTGTACGTCGTGACGATGACACGACTGTCAATTTTGGACCAGAATGAGAGGCAGCTGTAGCGTCCTTACGACTACGAGGACTGTGACTGCGACTGGTTCGCGACAAATGTTGTCGTTTGGAAATCGGGGGATTAGCCATGCCTACCGACCGACGCTGACCTCGTGTCCTTTTAGCGAGGTGTGTGATATTCTCCATCCTTGCATTCGTCAGACTGCATACATGTTATAAGAATCTTCCAGTCTTTGGTTGATCTATCTCTGATTGTGCGAGCAACTAAAAGTATTTAAGTCTAATAAGTTCGTTGCATGTAGCGACAGAGATAAGGTATGCATTTTCGAATTTCAATATAATTAGTTGACACAAGCCGCCGCGCGCGGAAGATTCATCTTTGTATCGATGTATGTGAATGTTATGTACTAGGCAGCTGTCAAGTACAAAAAATGAGATTTTGAAAGTTTTTGACTCACTCTCCAACATTTTATAGCGTGAAAATTCCTCACCATAGCCCTCTGCGCGTTGTCCGTTGCACGGACGAAGTTGTACGTACCTCAAAGCCCTTCCAGATTCAAAAAACAGCAGCCTTACACTTAAGTACAGCTTCAAACAGTAATGACTTTAAAAAACGGTTAAAAACGGTTTTTACTTTTTTGATCGCCAAGTCTACCTTTTGATCTACTGTACAGTACTAGTTATAAAATGTATTAGCAGTTGACTAAATCAAATAATGTATACATGACACATACAACATTTTGTAAGCAAATGAAAAAGACAGAGATTCAGTACTGTGCATAATTACGTTAACAACATGTACACACACACACACACACACACACACACAAGATCACATCCAAAGAAAACACACAATAATGATACCAAATTGCTGTATGTTGTACATTCTTATGTTTTCCAATGAACTGTGAAGGCTCTCTTACTTAGTGCAATCTTTTGAGATACAGGAGAAAAAAGAATGGAGTGTGGGCTTGCCATTATACTAAATCAGCATTAAAAAGGGTGTGTCATTTGATGTTTCATATTCCATGCAGAAAACTGGGTACCCAATTCCTACACCAAAAACTATATCATGCGTGAACTTGGTTTTGCTTTTGGCTGAAGATAGATATCCAATCCGATGAGAGGGACCACTAATAAAAGCCACAATAACCCACACACATAGATATATACTATATTCCCTGTATACCCTATGCCTACCACTGCAAGGGCACGATTATCAGAGAAATAATTGAACACTTGATCATGTATTCATCCACTTCATACTGAGGAGGAACCTGGAATAGTTCCTAGGATTTTTTGCACATAGGGTAGTTGTAATGTGCATGGGCAAGTATTCATACAAATAGATAGTTTGGTATTTACAATATGAGCTATACTCTGCTATTCAATACTACACCAACTCAGTTATGTTCAATATTAGAGTTGTTGTCTATCAGATTGCAACATGATCAACAAGGGGGGGGGGGGAAAGATGGGAAAAGAGAGGGGAGGAATCAAGCTAAGAAAGAGGGTGCACGTGCACTGTATCAAAAGAATATGGTGCGTGCACTTTGTAACAATTGGTAGCTCCGTCCAGCAATATGGAGAGGAACATATTTTTGCAAAGTATTACCATTACGGCAGGTATGTGTAGACCGTAACAATGGAGAGGCAGTAGGACCAGCTATAGAAGCATTTTATGCAGAGTTGAAGGTGAAATCAATAAGGATACAAAAGAAGGTGGACAATAAGCTACCAAAATTTGTAGCAGCTATCCCATGGTGGTGCCCTGCAGTCCAGAAATACCGCCGCTGAGTGGAATATTGGCATAGAATCCAAAGAACAAAACCTTGCATAATAACCAGTAGTAGGGCAATAAAGCGGCCGTTGATAGAAAGTATATAGGACACTATACGAGCACAGCCAAAGCTATAATTAAACTGGAAGAATCAGTAAACTCACACAAAGAAGCAAAGAAAGAAGTATTTAAAAGATGTGAGTTGGATTTAACGAAACTCTGGTGCAAGCAGTAGCAAAAGACAAAGATATAGGTCCGAAGATGGTACAGAGAAGAATGAGCAGGAGAAATGGCAAAGGACCAGGGAAGTGACAAGAACAGTATGTAAGAGGAATATCAAAGAACTGGTACTAAAAGGAGTGGCTCCGTGCCCAGAAACAGGACCACAAATAAATATTGAACAATTGAAGATATGCCAGGTAACATTATCCTTGGGAAGAAGTATATACAGCATATGAGTCATCATTAGGATTTTGGACAGCCCTAGATGTAAGTCAAAAAAAACAGAAGGAATTACTAACAGAATCTTCAAACATTTCCGCCAGCCAGGTCCGGCCGGTCAGCACAAGCAACAGTTTCATGACATCAATGCAAAACCCAATGATAGCCGCACAATTTAATGAAAAATAGTGGAGCAAGATTACAAGACCAGTTCTACAAGCAACCCTTGACAGTTCAGGTACAGAAAAGATTCCTAAGGAAAGTGCTATATGGACCCAAACTGTACCAAGGAATGGTACCAAGGAATGGGTATGAAACACTCCTTCTTTTTGTAGGGAATATCACATATTATGAATCATGTAGAAAAAGCAGTTAAAACTTATCATAAACATGACAGATGATAAGAATGAATGCAAAAAAGCGTGGATTGACATTGGAATTCGCTTTTCTTTGAACAAGACAAAAGATGACAATCAATGATATACCTTTTATACGCTGCAGTCTTGGTATATAAAACTCTGTGGAAATTTGTATTGAGTGATGGATTCAAAATAGAAATAGACGAAGACTACCAAGGTATTAAAAACACTGGGGGGGGGGGGGGGGGGGTATAGGAAAGGATCTAACCAGCTTAAACTACGTTCAAAAGTATTTGAAGGCAGTCAGTCACCCCTATAGATATTATATCAATGTCAAACGGATAATTCATATCTTATAACGCTTTCAAAGCAAGAAAGGAAGGGCAACAGATTATAGTTGTACTAAACTTTATATAGACGGGTCGACTGTTGTCTTACTAGTATTTCTAAGACGGCAAGGAGCAGCGCGGCAGCTTTTAAATAACAAGTTATATATACTAGACTTTATAAGTCACTATTAAATTTCAAGTCATACTAGTTAGTAGCTACAGTACATCACACTGTGGACGTACAGTACAGTATGGGAAATAAAGAAGAAAAATAGAACGAGAAGAAAACAAAATCGCATCCCCCCGCCCATGTAAGCGAACGCCACACGTCAGGTCACGCGTGAATGAATGAATGAATGAATAATCTTCACAAGATCTTTGAAAATATGAGAAATTCTTTTGTTCCGGAATGTGTGTACAGTAAAACCGAGTATTGCTTGTACAGTAAAGAAATAAAGTAGGAAAGTACATCAATTGTATGTGGACAATTAAATGATACAATAATACAATAATACTGTAAGTCATTCATCCACGATTAAGAGCAACAAAACAAAAACAAAACGAAGAAGAAGAAGCTGGGGCGGCGAAAGCTAAGGGGGAGAAATCGGGAGAGATTTCGGTTCTAGATTCTTTGATTTCGTGAGGCTGACAAAATAATATAATATAATATAATATGATATTGACGAAATCGAAAGCTACAATGACGAAAGCGACAACGATGATGACGACTAGAATAATAGGTACTGGTAGAAACGTTTTTCCACAACAGCAACAGCGACAAATTTCTTCTTTTTCTTTTGGTGGTACTAGTGGTGGAATTTATCGTAGTAGTCGACGATATTTTTCTGTATTGCCATTATCGCCATCGTCGCAATCATCATTATTATCAGCGCAGTCGCCAGTACCGCCATCAAGTTCACCGGCATTGATAAGATTATTGGACAGCCGCAGCCGCTGTAGTAGTATTCATACATGTTCCTGTTCCTCTCACTCCCGGCATTCCTCGTCACTCTCGACTTCGTCCTATTCGTCAGCTCAACAAGCGTCATTGTCATCGTCGTCTCAACCAAAATCGAAATCAAGGAATAAGAATAAATCCAAGAAATTGAGATCCAAAAAAAGAAAACCATACACAAATTCAAATGGTAATAATTCAAACCATTCATTACCAAAATATAAAGTAGCCAAAATATCAGATAATGGTGAAAAGGTCCAATTTGAAATTATATCCATAATAGAATTATTAAAAAAAGTACATGCACGTGATTTATATAGTTTAGCATTAACAAGTATACAAGAATATGACTTTAAAACAAAAAATAAAGGTCGTATCACAGGATCGACACGATCCTTAATTGATGGACATACGAATACAAGACGGAATAAACGTTCGTCCAATACAGTCATTTCACCAAGAAAAGAAACTATCTTAATCAGTTTTGGTAGTATTCGTGCAGTGATTGGTTAGGTGGTGAAGGATATATCTTTGATGCACATAAACCATCTATACAATTATTTGCACATTCGATTGCAAATACATTCCATTTATTATATAAAACAAAACAAAATGATATAAAAAATAATGCTTTCTATAATAATGATGAGGATGAGGATGAGGATGAGGATGAGGATGAGGATGAGGATGAGGACGAGGATGAGGACGTTGACATTGACGACGAGGACGAGGATGATACTGTCACTACTAGCAACAGTAATGGTCATAGTAAGCTTAGTATTGGTTGGGATACATCCTCTGAATATTTCTATGATGATGATGATCAAAGTCATAATCAGAATCAGAAGGAGCAACAACAAGAGTATTATCATAATCGATTTCAACGTTTAACAGGTCTTTCTTCACCATCATCATCACAAAACAATCCCCGTAATACGAATACAAATAGTGATAACATGATGATACAATCACAATTGCAGTCTAGTTATATACAACAAGAATCACCATTACCATCATTGACGAAACCAGCTTGGTGGTCAACATTGGATAATAATGGAAATGGAGACAGTAATAATAACACTAGTACTACTACTATTGCTGATGAAAAAACAACACAAAAAGGAACAGAGGTAGTCTTTACTGAAAACAATTATAACAATGAGGAAAATGAAGACAACTCATCACAATTTGAATATGAAAAATTTGAATTAATTTTCTTAGAAGAAATATTAAAAGATGTCTGTTTAACATATAATCGACGACTAAAATTATATGAACCATTCGTTGATATGATATCAATACAGGTATCCAATGATTTTAATGCAGTATCTGGTGTACATCGACTGGTACCCATCAAAAATTCATTACATGAATTTGAGTTAAACATTCAATCAGCATTAGATGGCATTACCAATTTATTAAATGATGATGATGATATGATTGGTTTATTATTAACAGAACGATATGAAGCAAACCAAAAAAATGAAACTTTAGATATAAATCGTCATGAATCAGTCGAATTATTACTGGAAGAATATTCAAGACAATTATCAAATATATTAGCCGAAACAATCTATTTACTAAAAAAGGTACAAAATAAACAAGAATTAGTGGCAATATCATTAGATTCGTATCGAAATCGTATAATAAGAATGAATTTATATTTAAGTATTGCGGGTATATCAATTGCGTATATGACAACAATTGCAGGATTTTATGGTATGAATATTATTAATGGTCACGAAACATCCGTGAATCCATATATGTTTACCTATATTGTGAGTGGTACAACTATGTCAGGGTTTTTATTAGGTATCGGATGTTATACCTATATTGGTGGTAATAATGGTGCATCACATACAAGATATAAAGAACGATTGCATGAAATTGAAATTATTGATGGTGCATTAAATAAAATGGGTGCATTAGACTATACGATGAAATATTTAGCAACAATGGAAGATAACAACGATAACAGTAACAGTAACAACAGTACTAGTGATACGTCATCTGATACGTCATCTGATACGCCATCACAAATGACAAGAGATGAATTTAAACGAAAACTATATGAAAGTCAAGGATTATTATTTGATATTGATAATTATAATGATATGGGCGATGATATGAATACAGATAATACAGAATTTATTAATGATAAAGAAGTTGATTTATTATTCAATTCATTAGATGTAACAAATGATGGATATTTAAATTCAAATGATTTTAGTAATAATTCGAATTCTCATACACAACATTTTCGATAAAGAATAATAATAATACAATATAAAGAATATGCAATCTCTCCAGTAATCACTCTCTATCTCTATTCAGCTTAGTTAACCTGCCAATCGCTCCTATGTACTATACATAGTACTCATAGGACCATATGTAGGTCACATAGCTAGACATACTGCCTCCAGCACATTGGTGCAGACCAGACGAGACAGCGCACGTGAATTGGGCGAAGTAGATTCATCTGTTTTTCACCAGACTAATCACGCGATAGAACTTGACACGTGAGGAAAAAAGAAGGAAAACGATCTATCGCGGCAAAACACCGTTGCCATTTATTTACCGTGAACCAGAGGAAATGGCAAACACGACTGACTGACGTGACTCGACTCATCATTAATATCGAAGCCATCAAAACAACAGAAGCAACAAGAACAAGGTGGAACTACTGGTGTTCAAGATGACAAAGATATGGGCAAGGTCGCCAGTACCGGTTGTGACTACAACAATAGGGACACCAACAGGGACATCAAAGACGGTTTTAATCGCCATCAAGATAGTGATGACGATGACAGCAATAAGGGCGGCAACAAGGGTGGTGACGGCAGAAATAGTGGGAAATACGATATCGAAACTATGTTGGGCCTAAGTTGTTAGTCAAAGTCAAAATTTGTAATCTGAAACTTCGGGATAGGACTCCAGAACATCCCGGCACAATGGACACAGTGGTACATTCAATGGCCTGTTCTAAAAGAATTGACGTTGATTAAAAACCAATAGATATAAATAAATGAATAGATAGATAAATGTTTTTATTAAAACTGTACATTGTTCTCAACTATTACAGTAGAAATAGTACTAAAAAGTAGATACAGGGACACTATTATTGGTCAACGTGATCAGTATTACCAACATCGAATAAGCCACCGGTAGCACCATCACTTACTGGTGCTGATAAAATCGTATTCATATAATTGCTTAATTGTTGTGAATATTTTTCCATACCCACTGGACCTATTAAACAATTATCTAATGCTTTTGTGATTTCGGCTTCATTAATATTAATACCAATAAAGACAATTTCCTGTCGTCGATCACCCCACTTACTATCTTTTTGAAAATCTTCTTCCATGATACGATCATACTCAGTTGTATCATCTTCAAAGTATTCTTTCATTTGTTCATTTGGTAATGTTGCCCACCATTTCCCAGCAGTACTGATACCAAAATGTCGACCAGCATGACTCCAATACATGGCTGTATCATGCCTCCATTGATCACCACCATTACCACCCGGTTGATTACCATTATTCGACCACTTTGTGGGTGCTAACCAACAAAATCCTTTACTACGTAAGACACCAGAAAATGGACTTTCACGTGTATCATTTCCATTCTCTGCCTCTTCAATAGCACCATCTTGTTCGTATTGTAATAAGTCATTTAAATTTTCTTTAATTGGTACAGGCCATGTATTTAATAATGACATTAAATTACGTGTCTCGAATGGCCGATCAGCTTTATACACAAAATTTATAATACCAAGATTATCAGTCGATGTGGATTTTGAATGTGAATGACTTGCATGTGAATGATCATGAGTTTCATCAGTACATCCCGGATCGGCACAATCATCCTCCGTCGGATTGTGATCGGAACAATCTGGATCGGCACAATCTGGTTCAGTACAGGTTGCTGCTGCTGTTGATGACGACGACGATGACTCATCATCATCATTGTGTCCATGAGAATGAGCATGTGAGTGTGAATGTGAACTATCAGTACAATCTGAATCATTACAGGAACTTTTTGTTGTTGTTGTTTCATCATTTTCATTTTCATTTTTAATAATACTAATAATATCATCTCGAATAATTTGTTTGGGGGATGTTACTTTACCAAATTCCACTTCTTCTATAATAGCATTTTCATTAATTTGACGTGCGAGGACGGATGCAATTTTCACTTGTTCTGGTCCAGCAATATCAATTTTATTTAATAATAATATATCCGCGGCTTCAATTTGTTCAGCTAATAATTCTGGTACCTTTCGTTGGGAGGCACAACTATCGGCATCTTCTTCCCCTTCTGTTCCGGATTTATTTTCTATCCATCCATCACGTTCCCCCACGGAATCCCATGTCATCCAATCGGTACCAAATGTACTAGAATCAATTAATGTGACAATACGTTTCATATCCGCTTTCGTGGTCACACTATGTTTATTTAATTGTGCATTGACCCAATTGGATTGTATTGCAATTGGATCAGCCACACCACTTAATTCCACCACAATGGCATCAAATGGTTCTGTAGTAGTACGACTATCAACTAAATTTTCCACTGTGGATAATAATTCATCTGCTAAGGAACAACAGGCACATCCATTTTGTAATTCCACCACACCATTACTGCTACTAGTACTTGTGGGTGTTGATGATGATGATTTCGAATTCATCGAATCCGAATTTTTCACTAATTTTGGCATCAATATTCACCGATGCCATATCATTGACAATTACACCAATCCGTAATCCATCCGTATTTTCTAATAAATGTTGCAATGTGGTTGTTTTACCACTTCCTAAAAATCCACTTAATAATGTCACAGGAACAAGTCCAGGTTTAGTCGTTTCAGTTTCTGCGGCTTCAGTTGTTGTAGAAAATAATCTTGACGACGCTGTCGACAATGATAGTACTCGTCGTGATGATGGTACTCTTTGTTGTATGACAAAGGATGACACATTCTTCGTGACAAATGTTACAGTCAAACATGACAAAGACGCTGCCATCATTGTTACCACGTTCTTCGTAATTACTTTCATTATCCGTCTCTGTCGTCAATAATGGATTATATAATTCGATCAACAATAAACCGATCTTGTTTCGATTTTATTTTGTGATGTGCTGCGGTCTTGCTTTTCTATTTTGTACGACGTCGTTAGATCGTTGATGTTTTCTTGTTTTTCTTTGTATGTTGTTTGATGAAAGAAAAAAAAGAGAAATCTCTATTATTGCATGGCCATCATTTCTTTGATGGGTTTTCCCCCTCCCTTCTGTCTTCTTCACACTTCTTCACATGCTCTCCAGTCGTGTCATGCGCGTGGAGTAGCAGAGAGAAAATGGATATCTCAAAAGCATCGCGCGACGCGAGCGATGCTTTTTTCTTTGCGCTTGACAGCACAGCGTTCCGCTAAATCTTTAGTAGGCGAAGATCTAATCAAACAGCTTGAATTGATCGTACCAAATGTAAACGAAAAAATCAAAGGAAAATAAATAAATTCAAAAACAATACGGTAATGGAGGAAAGATGCAAAAGTTGACGTTGACGTCGACGTTAGCGACATTAAGACCAAACTCGAATGAACAGGATACAGTATTCGGAACAAGATATTCGAAAGAATAAACAATCATTGGAACGATTTTCAAAAACAACTATGGAGGAGCATACTGACGTTGACAATAGGGTTAAACTCGAACAGGATATTCGAAAGAATGCACCACGGGTTATGAAACACATGAACGAGGACCATGAAGATAGTTTAATTGCATACGTACTAGCCTTTGCGACCGGCGTCGAAGGTCATATTGAAAATAATATTAATAGTCACAAAGAAGCGGCACAATTACAACAAGTCTTGGATGGTGAACGTACTATTCTTTCCGCCAAATTAACTGACATTGATAGTATTGGATTCTTATTGGAGATTTCCACAGTAGAAGTTGGTGTTAGCGAAAAAAACAAAAACGATCATCACGATCGCAACGATCCTTCATCATCGTTGTGTACTAGTAAAGTTTCCAATGTACGTGTTCCCTACGATCGTCCAATTGAAAAAGCAAGAGATCTACATCAAATTGCTATTAGGATGCATCGTTCCGCTTATGATAAATTAGGAATATGGTACAAAACCAAGAATGGATACTATCAACAGGTCGCCACAATGGTCACAGTGTTAAGTTACAAGAGTCTGAAAAAGAATAAAAAAATCGTAGTTATGGTGGTTGGAGTTACGGCTGCCGTAGCAGCTGTTGGTTATTTTTATTTAGGACTTGGTACTAACACCAAGAAAGGAAGCGACAACAACAACAGTAGTAACAACAACCTCACCAGAAGTGCTACTACAAAAGAAATGCTGAAATCAAGAATGACATACTGGATGCCTAGAGAGTAGTGATTTATATATATATATATATATATATACTCGAAATTCGAAAGAGGCAAGAAACTGTAATCATTATATATTTGCATGTGTATATACTATAAACTACATTATTTAATAAAATATCTTTATGTCGTTGCTTTGTACAAAATGCGCGTTAGTTGTAATGAGTAATATTGATTATGATGATAAACTATCCAACCACTATAGAAAAATGCACCCTACTATACATCCGTCCTAGTACAGTAATTAGGTGGTCTTACTTTGTTTGTTTGTTATGTTTGTAGGTTTCTTGCCCTAACTCAATTTCGTCAGTGGATATGTCTAACACAGACCGAACTTTCCTTGATATCGTGTGCATATGACATTTCCGTACGATAAGAGCTGACACTTGAGGTAGAACTAAAAGAGCTAGACGAAGAGCTGGACGGAGAGCTAGATGAAATGTAACGATGACGTTTTTTCCGTCTTCTACATCTTGTTGTTCGCCGTATGCTAGATTCAGAAGAAAAATTTGAAGTTACTGGTAGCACTACTTGCTAAACTATCCATATCAACAATGACTGTACCACCTTCAACCAACAAACTGATCTCGGTGTTGTCCTTGGCACACACATAACCCTGACTTTTGAACTTTAACATTACCTTCTGTGAGTAAAATCTCCTGGAGCGTTCTTCAACTCATCATTGGTTGTATTTATTGAATGCATAATTTTCAACATTTTATCCACTCCGAGCTAGAGGAACAATTGGAGTATGTTGTTTGTGTATCATTTCTCAATCTCAATCAGATTATCTTTTTTTCAGATCTGTTGAAAAACAGGTACAACTTGATATCATGTCAGTACTATCGCCTCCATAATAGAGCATAGCCTAGGATTGGAAAATGCCGTACAAACGAATCCCACTTCTAATAAAGTACTGAGAAAGGCTTAAAGTACCGTTTGTAAATATGTAAATGCAAAATTATAAGATGAGTTCAGAAAAAGGAATAAGTCCGGTTTCTGCTACAAGTAAATTTGGTACTAATATAAGCGAGAATGTCTCGTTCAATCAGATTATCATGTGAATGATTTGGTGGTGGTTTGTAGTGTGCGTCTTTTCATAATTTTGTCGGTAGGTCGTACAAGTAGTGATGATGGTGGTGTTATTGTCATTGTGATGGAATAATCTTTTTAGCTTCCTACTGTACAGTAGCTCGATAAGAACGATAGCCGTTCGTTATCATTTCCTCTATATTTACTTTTCTCAGTAGGTGCTGGTGTTGTGTGTTTGTGTTGATGTGGGTCTTGCTAGTATTATAGAGACTTGCCTAAAGTAATACGATATACGATCACACGATTTTTACTTTTGTTTTTCATCTAATTCTTTTACCTTTTCCTGTACAAACTTTATAACTTCTGTGGATGTTTTAATTGTCCAATCAATTGCATCATTTATGCCTGTAGCTGGTTCTTGTTTGGCCATTTCATTAATATCTTTTGCAGTATCTAAAATATTTACATTCCCACCACTATTACTTGTACTACCACCTAATAATATACCATTCACACATGCATTCGCAACAGCATTCACAGAAACAGGTGGACGTAATGCAACCTTAATTAATCCTGGTGGTAATATATCAGCTAATTTCTCAATTAATACAAATGATAATAATTGATCAATAATTGAACCATATACATCATTAACACGTGGTGGTATTAATCCAAATGAATCCCCGCCTTATATTTTTTGATATATTGTATGGTTTTTGTATTTGCATTAGATTGTTGTGTGAAACAATGAGATAGAGTGAATGAATAGCGAACATTTATATCTAAGTTAGTTATCCGTACGATCGATTTAGAAAAAGAGAATCGATATCAATACAATACGATTCGATTATTCATTTGACAAGAAACATTCTGAAACACAAATCACAAAAGCAGAAACACAAACGAACAAACAAAAAAACTTACCATAAATGAAGGTTGGTGAAACGATAGTAACATCTTGTTGACTTTTATTATCACCATCTTGTGCTGATTGTTCTGCCATATTTTTTGCTTTAAAATACGATTCCATAAAATCTGGTAATTTCGGCCATCCATTATCTTGACATGCTTTCACTTCACTGGATACACTCACATAGGCAATCGATTTTAATTTATTATTTACACGACGTGCACTTTCAAATCCTTTTACATTCACAATACCATTTCCATCAATTAATTTTTGTGGATCAGTACCAACAACACCAATACAACTTATAATAGCATCAGGTAAACCCATGGCTGTATCTAATTCTTCATTTGATACATTTAGAATATCTAATGCTATCCAATTAATATCTGTACTTGTACTTGTACTTGTAGTAGATTCGTCGTCTTCATCAGTAGTAGTAGTAGTAGTGCTGCTCTTCTTTGCTACTGATAACCATTTAGGAACAGTTCCTGATTTACTTATACTTCTAACATTAATTCCTTTATCTGATAATATTTTACATACTCTTGATCCAACAAATCCCGTACCACCTAGTACAGTAACAGATTTTATGGCACTAGTACTAGTACTAGAATTATTATCATTATCGGTGTCACTACTAGTAGGAGTAGTAGGAGTACTGTCACTGTCACTGCTACTCATACTTAGTCGTCGTGATGATGACAACAACGTCAATGATGGTTGTTGGAGTTGGACGAAGGCATCGCAACAATTGAAGGAGCGATGAGGAGAAGTCAGTGATACTAATGCTAGAACGGCTACTAGTAGTAGAGGTTGGGGAAATGATTGGAACATCATGATAATAATCTTATTATATGATAATAATCTTATTATATAGACTAGCTCTTCTCACTACTACAGTATTTTGATTGATTGATTCGGGGAGGGAGCTTCTTGTACTGTAGGCGGATTGGTTTGTTTGCTTCGTTTACCGGTATATTGTGTGATGAACAATGCTAAAAGATCATTGATCCGATTGATTGATTCTTCCTTCACAAAAAAAGTTTTAAAAACAAAAGATACGAGTGCTGCAATGACGTGTTTTTCAAATCAATCAAGAATGAATCGAATGAATCGAACCAATTAACGAACAAGCAATCATCAAGTAAAAATATGTGAAGGGAACTCGATCGGATTCCCGTAGACTCCTTTTGAAAAGGTGCGGAAATAGTCTTTTTGAAAGCGCGCGTATCGTACAATGCCAGATTATGACCACAAAAAACAAGTCATAAATACTAAATTCAAATCTCAAAAGCACATCAACCACTCTACAAAAAAAACAAATATCAAAACAAAACAAAGAATCACATCACATGACGAGACAACGCTCTCTTTATTTATTACGTCTTCTCTTCACTCTTTTCTCTCGACAAAAAAAGTCACAAACAACACAAACACACCACATACGCATACATATATACACCACGTTGGCCTCGATCTCCTTTTCTCTGTTGACAGCAAAAGAGCTCTTTTTGTAGAATATCATTATATTACTTCCACCAGCCATCCTCATCGATTATTCCATATATCATCTCCCAACGACGCAGTCAAGTCAAGTCCTGTTCAAAATAATATATCTCGAAGAAAGAAAGGAAGGAAGAAAATAAAAAAAGGACTATAAATTAGTAGAAAAAAAACGACGGCATCGATCATGGTATCATCATCGTCATTATCAATCGTTAATACCGGATGTTGTAGTAGAGTTCAGGTTTTATTACTAGTATTGGTACTTCTTTTACAATTTCCTGATGGTACATTTGGTCAAACGATCCCACCGTCCTGTCAAAGATTAACACAAGAGGAACAATTTTATTTTCCAAATGATTGTGTCTCAAAATGTGGTGCTCAAGGTGATACTTTTGATATGAAAAGATCACGAAACGTCAATGGTAATATTAAATGTTTTTGTCTTAATTCTGATATACCAATATGTACCGATGATCCAATGTGTGCTGATTTATCGATATTCCCCGGTACTGCATATGAGAATTGTATCAATAATGTTTGTTCTTCAAGTGATAATGGTAATAATTTTATGGTGACAGATGAAATTGAATATAATTTTGAAGATAATGCCGCAAATAAAAATCAAACACATTATAAAGTGTCTTGTAGTTGTGATGGTGGTGTCACCACCGAATGTGGTGTTGATTATATCTTATTTAGTGATTTAACATATCTACCATCCTGTACAAAAACTAATGACAAGACTGCAGGTAAAATTAATAACTTAGATATTAATTCCAAACAAGACTGTACCGACTATTGTCAAACAGCACATAATAGTAATGGTGCATTTGCGGTGGGAGACAGTGAATGGTTTATTTATAATGAAGGTTCCTCATTACCACCCGGTCAACAAGATTATTATCATTCTTGTGGTTGTCTGGATAAAAATCGGAATGGTAATATTGCGGTAGCCTGTGATGATACAAAAGCAAATTATAATGATGGTAGTGGCTTGGGGACAAAAAATTGTTATGAATCAGTGGGTGTCAATACCGTGGATTGTAGTACACCAGACGATGAATCTTCTGCTACTACGATGATGATGACAACGACTACTATTATGACTACTATGATTGGAGGAATGTGGTTAGTATTCTAGAGAAAGAAAATTGCAGACCAAAAACAAATTCGATTCCGATTCCGATATGATCTGATCTAACAAACATTAACAAAAGAAAAAGAAAACATAATTTTCTCGATCGGATATCGTTCTACCTAGTTACCCATAGCATAATTTGATATTATAAAAATGATAATAATAATAATATAAATATCTAATCTAAAAAAAGAGAGAGGAGAAGTATTAACCGAATAATAGAGTAAAAAGAGCTAAACGAATAGTATTAGAGCATAGTCTATAGAAATATCATATTGAGTAGGGTGGAAGTTTGTTTTATTATTAGAGCCTTGAAGGGGGCCCAACTTGTTACTTCATCAATTAATTTGTAAAGAATAGATTTCATCTAACCATAATGTTAATACATCCGTTGTTTCCTTATAACCATGTACAATATCAGGTGTATCCGTCGGATTTGGATATATACCGTGTTGTAATTCACTATGATGTGCACCATTTGGAAAATTAATGATATGTATATTATCATATTCTTTATTGGCCAATGTTACATTTGTAATGGAGGATGTGGACCAACCATCTCTCATACCATTTGCAAAGATAATTTTCGATGTTTTCGTTAAATCATCAAATCCCCATTCATTGGACATCCGGTATGGATCCACTTGTATACCAGGGAAACGTTCTTCGCAATGTTGCTTATGCCACTTGTAGGAAAAATGACGTGGCAAGAACATACTTTTATCTTCACTGTATCCAGCACGAATAATTAAATCTTTACAACATTGAAATTCCCATATTTCACCCACATGACCACCTCCCGTACCAGAATTATCTGAACCACGAATCTTACTATTAGGTCCATCTGGTAATTCTTGTGATAAATCAAAACAATCCGTATCTGTACCATATTCAATTTCACCACGTAATTCAAAAAATTGATTTAAACGTTGAAGAGGATTTGTTGTTTCGTCGGACTGTTGAAATATTTGACAGGCTCTTTCTAATGCAGTGGTTGGTCCTGGTGGATAATAGGCCATATTAAAATCAGCAAATATTGCTGGTACTAAATAGGTAATTGTTTCACTAATAAATTCCTCTATATTTTGTATATACGTTGGAAATGTATTGGTACAAAATCCGGATGCACCAGCTGCTGCTAAGATAATATCATTATCGGTATTCTCAGTATAATATGTTGAATATAATTCATTACGGACATTAAATAATGTTGTTTTCACAGCATTAGCACAACCAGTGGATGCTACTTCCGCAACTTCTGTTACTTTATTATAATAAGCATCGGAATTAACTTTTTGAGAATATAATTCTAATGGTGCAGAGGATGCATACGAGATATCAATTATATCCGGATAACGAAACCGTAACATTGCTGATAAAAATCCTGGATAACTACCACCAAACTAAAAAATATTAAAAATATATAAATAAAGTAGAAAGAAGAGTGAGTAAAGATAACGGACGACGGAGAGAGAGAGAGAGTTCCGCCAAACAGCACAACACATCAAAACAACATATACAAAATATAACTTACAGTAATAATAGGACAATAATTAGTATTCGTTTTATCGGGATTACAACCAATTTCATTCCGTATATAGGTAATTAATTGGATTGCATCTTCTAATGCTTGATCTGGACTTAAATAATCACTCATTTCTTGTACTGTTGGATATCCACTCTTACTGGTTGTGACTTGCCATAAAAACGATGTTCGGGACTAATGCGAAAGCACCAAATTCATTGGCTAATCCATCATGTACAAATGGATAACATAGGTAAGGTCAATTCTGCTTCACCACCCATTATCACTAATATGATGTCCTGGTCCTTTCCAATAGGATAATTTATAATACCGTTGTGAATATACTCGTCCATCATCCACATGTAAATGATCTACTTGTTGATCATCATAATATAATGCTGTTGCATCATATTGTTCATCTATAAAAATGATTCAACACCTTGATTGTCTTGATCTTGAACTTGATTTCTTGTTGAACTTGAATCAATTCCAATTCCAATTCTGATGAAGAAGGAGAGTAGAAGAAGAGAAACGGAGATAATCATTTTGAAGTAGTAGAACGCAAAGTGCAGTAATGCAACTAAAAATGATGTTACTACACCAACACGACGACGTGATGAAAAAAAATGAATGATTGTAGGCTGATGGTGAACGACGTGTTCGAGAGTCTCGTCGTTGTCTTCGTAGTAGTAGAAACGCTCGTTTGTGTTGTTACACAGGATACTACCGTAACCAGCTGCAGCACCATTCTTGTTGCTGGTATCGAAAGAAGAACCAATGATTGCGGTGCTATGATGGATTGTTTTATCTTATTAATTGTATGAGGTAAGTGGTCTAGTCCTAATTGCTCCTTTTTCTAATTCAAGTATACTGATCAATCACTCCACGATACCGTTGGGATCATTTTTGTTCTTGCATTTGCACTACTGTATTTATTCTACTTTCTCATTGGATTCAAAGATTCATTTTTGATTGATTCCAGAAGATCTTCACACATTCATCGACATCATCAATGCAAGATGCATTAAATAGACAGAAGAAGCAACTCCAACTCCAACTCGATTGATCAGTGTCGACGACGACGACGACGACGACAAACACAAAAGCAAGAGTAGTGGCTCTTTGTTCTTTGCTTCACATCCATCAATCGCTAATTTTGAATTGAGCACGACTGACGACTGATGGATGGATGATGTGTCGCGCTCAAGCCTGCTGTTTTTCTACTACAATTACAGTTAGTAGCAAATTACGGAAGAGCAAGTGCAAAACAAAATATCGTTGCTTTACAGTACATCTTGCTTCCACGTGTAAGATTGGATCGATTTGAAAAAAAATCGAAAATCAGTTTTATGTTTGGGACGTTTTCATAATTGTTCGTTTGCTTTTTTACGAAATATAAATTAATTTGAGCAAGAAGAAGAAGAAGAAATGATTACAAATTGAATTATAATGGGAGGGAATGATGGAGAATTAGGGTCCAACACATATCATGTTTATTTCTTTGGGAAAAACACCAAACATACCCATTGGTAATTGGGCCCCTTTCAAGGCTCTAATAATAAAACCAACTTCACACCCTACTCAATAAGGATCGAAGACATAAACACACCGACCATATTCATGGCGACACACGCATCTCGAGTAAGCACGATATGTCATCCTAGGTCCTGTTGTGTACGGCTGCTGGGGGATTGTTCGGGATATATAAAAGCGTTCACACGGACATACATTGGTTCCCAATTGTATATTAATCATCCACCAAAAAGAAAAGAAATACGGACACACACCTTGTTTTGTCCCCCGCCACGATCTTTCTTTTTCTTTGTTTTTTTCGGGTCAATCGCGTCCCACAATCGTGGTGACGCACCGCACGGACCACGGCGGATCCTACAATTCTTTTACCAATACCACCTATAAAGCATATTAGGAATTGGAAGGGGAAGAAAGTGCATCGACGGGAACATGCATGCGTTGCAAACCCGGTCGTCGTATAACAATACAAACAAATTGGGCAAAAAAACAAAAGTCAGTACTTCCGCATTGCATTATAGGTACACGCGAACTAGCGAGTAGGCACATACAAAAAAAGGAATTACATCGGCATGGATCGGTGAAGAATTTGCTGTTGGTGCCTTGTTCCAGTCGTCACCGTAATTCTCTACCGTCAAGGGTGCCTACACGGTGTCTGCAGTGTTTCTTTTTTTTTTTTGGAATAAGCACGACCATCGCAAACGACTAGACCTGCCTTCCCAAGAACTTCGTGTATCATTACCAAGGGTTTTGAACTCCAAACTATAGTGTATATAACGTACGATGTAGCAGTAGGCCTCCATTATTATTATGTGTTATGGTAAAACCATGATTAAAAAATTGGAAAAAAATAAAACAGAATGGGGAATGTATTA
>FMBT01000262.1:0-37312 GCA_900095095.1 Fragilariopsis cylindrus CCMP1102
ACACAATCATTATCGGTATCGATTGCCTTACAGTAATAGTCTGCCTCTCGTTGATGAGTTAGTACAGGATATAAAACAACTAATATACCACAAAATACAACAACAGCACCAGCATATTGACGGATACTATATTTTTCACGAAGAACTATTGATCCTGCTGCCATAGAAAGTGGTATGGCAACTTGAGGTATCAATACCAACAATGTTCCCTATATAGTATAGTGTATTATAGTTCATATACACAAAGAGAATAAGAAGAAAAATGTCACAAACGGAGAGGAATTAAGGAAAGGAATAAATAAAAAGTATAATCAGTAATCAAGAAGCAAGAGGGAAAACGTACAATACGTGTGATGACTGTTTATATATTCTTCTATACAGTTTTACAGTTTTACTTACGGGTAAATATACTGTTGATAAAATTTGCATCGCGGCACTAATAGCATCTAAACACCCCATAATAAAAAATGGTTTCATAATTGTATATGATGGTATTGCATTAGAACGTGGAATTGAATTGTTAAATAAACCTAATATCGATACTGGTATTATATATGCGAATGACATTAATATGTACATCCCATTTGCATACATATTAAGGAATGTTGGATAATTGTACCTGTGTATTTCATTAATTTATTTTGAGAGAGAGAGTAACATGTTGAAGGCAATATAATAGAGTTAATTTAAGTTGAGTTGAGTTGAGTTGAGTTGAAAAGAGAGAGAGAGAGAGAGAGAGAAGTGGAAGAATTACTACCGGAACGTACATTGGCAATGCTTGTAATTTAGCAAAAATAACATTCCCAACACCAGAGGATACTAATAAAATAAATACGATCCATAATTTCCAATTCGTATCGGTGATAATAGTTGCAGAACAATTTAACATGTGTCTACATCTACATCGCTGTTGCTGCTGTTGTTGTTGTGTGGTGACAGACGACGACGTTGATGATTCTTCGTATTCTAAAGACGGTGCTTGTTGTAATAATTGGTGATGTAGTGGTAATAATAATGGGGATAATAAGTCGTTGTTATAGTTGTTATTATTGTCATCTCCGCTTATGTTGTTGTCATCCCTGGAATCATTATTATTATTATTGTTGTTGTTGTTATTATTGTTGCTGTTGCTGTTGTGGATGATGCCATCCTCATTTTCGTTGTCAGTGTCATTATTGTCGTTCACTACATTCGACGTAGCAGTATCATTATTACCGGAAACCTCCGACCAGCTACGAATACGACGGAATAATAAAGTACGACTGCTATGATCACCTCCTGGTATCATAATATGATTGTTGCTATAGTCTCTATCTATCTATCTATAGGTAATGTTGGAAGTAATTTCTTGCTTCCTTTATTGTGAAAATGTTTAGCACAGTGCTGCGATTAATTAATTGTTCGAAATACCACGGATGAATTCGAATATAGCCGAACTGAGAATGTGCTTCTGTGATGTCAATTTCAATTCGAATGATGTGCGTTGTCAGTTCTGAGTTCTGTTGTTGAATGTCGCGAATAAATAATGTCGCGCTTTTAACTAACTTTTAAACAGATAGAATCGAATCAGAAATTCGAGTAAGTTAGCTAGCATCCATTCCATCACGAATCAATCACTGCCCGGGAATGATTCATCCACATCAATAGCAGTATGTTGTGTCGCATGATGTCTACCACATATTAGTCTATTATAGAATCCTAGACTATAAGGTACAACTAATTGTATGGATTTAATCTTCCAATAAAGTAGCTAGTGCCATCCAGCAGTGCTGCTTAATAATAATAGTAATAGTTACAACAACAGAGTTTTTTTTTCAGCAATCTTATGCTGTGTTGCCTCATCTACCACTGAAGAAACATAACAAAGGTGATTATCCCCAAAGCAATATCAATATGGGATCACAGGGTAGGACAATCAAAATGGGATCACAGGGTAAGACAATGAAACACAAAATAAACAAATAAACTCAAAACATCAGTATTTATTATATATTATTTAGAGTCTTAGAAGTTCCGTCCACGGCCAAACCATCAAAACACAAGAAGGCACAAGGAAGGCACAAGATCCATGCTGCATGGTCAGTTTGTTCAGTAGAAATAGCAACAAGACCAAGTGCCCATGTGTCACAAATTTTACAAAGGGGAATACTAGTATAAAAATGATAATGGAGGCTCTTAGAGAAGATAGGCAAGTTATCAATGAACAAGAATAAACTAATACAACACTACTAGTCAACCAGATGAACACAGTAAAGAAAAAGCTGGGCCTGTAAATGTCATGATATAACTATGGTCATTCCACCAGTAGCATGTGGCTACAATGACAGGGCCAGGTATTTCCCCTCAGGCACAACCTATGAACATTCTGAGTACATCGCAACAACATGACTAGTCAGCACTGGAATGTCATTTATAATATCAGCAGTCAGTATATATTACTTCCTTCTCTAGTATGTAACCCTCTCTTTAGGTGAAATATAAACAACAACAACAACAACAACAACAACAACAAACACATGAAGCTGCAAGGAAAACTCTTCTACTGTTTCAATCAAAACAACCGATGCAATGGCATTATACTTTTTGTACTGTACTAAATACAAGACAAAATAGGAAAATTATGTGTTAAGATTTAGAAGATTGGTGCTAGTGAGTACAGTAACATAAGCGAAAATCATGGGCCTTTCCAATCGTGCTTCTTTACCTCTATTAAGGTTAGGGTAAAACTAATAGTACGTGTTCTAAAGGCTGATTTTCGATTTTTTTTTAAATCGAGAATGTTACAGTCAGTGGTACACATTGTTTCGCACTTCGGTTCGCAGAATTAGTTGAGAATTCAAAATAGCATTCGGTGCGAAAATAAAAATTGGATAATCATTGTATTTAAAGTCAACCCAATTGATATTTATTTTTATGTGAGACATAGAGGTGAGCAGAACACACTCTATTATATATATATATATATATATAAATAAATAAATATACATATAGGAATATATTCAATAGTTGAAGGAATTATTATAGTTTATAGTTTTGCTACTGACTACAAACGGTTCGAAACAAGCAGAATGAATCAATCGAATCGTCGCTTTCTTCTTTTAATCAATAACATAGTCCTTCTTGTTCGGAATAGAAGTACTGTAGTTATAGTTAAATGTGTGGCATGCTGATAGATCAGATATTCTGTTGTGGTGTTGGTGGTTGATGATAATGATGACATGCTTAGCTTGGTAGCTAGCGGGTGGTGGGGTGGGTGGAGTGGTATATGTGGTGAATACTGGTCAAAAATATATATATATAAACATGTAGGGCGGTGTTGAAGTTGGATAGAACCGCGTGAACTGAACACTATAGATCATAGTGTTTGCGCAATATGCAGCAACAGTGACAAGTTTCGTAGGTTCCTACGACTAGTCACTGCTTCCATCTTCTGTGTCCGATAATGTAGAACTAGTAAAATGATGGAATCGTCGTCTCTTCTTCAAGGGACGGGATGATTCGTCCCTATGGTCTTCAGAGGAGATGGAAACAGCACAGGAATTGCTATTCCCATTGTTGTTGTTGTTGTTGGTTTTGATATCATCGCTGTTGATATCGGAGGACAGATCGAATACCCCCGCGGCATCCAACAGAATTTTCATTTGATCACACGATGCAGATGGACTGCTACTAGACAGGTGCTGCTGAAACTTCTGGTTATGTGATCGTTCGGTTGGGGCTTCGGTAGGTGATAGATACGGTGAAACCATCGCAACACTAGGAGTTTTTTGTTGCATTTGTGTTGGTGTGTTCGTTCTTGTTGTTGTTGTTGGTACACCATTCAATTCATCCAAGTGCTGTTGCAGAAGTTGATTTTCTTCTTCCAGAACCTTGCACATATCAGCCATCTCTTCCATGAATATTCTCTTGCGATCTCGAGTTCGTTTCGCATGCATTCGATTTCTTTCTCTTCGGATCTGATCTAGTTCTGCTGGAGTGCACTTAGATCGATCCTTTCCGAGAAGTTCATAATCGATACCGTCATCGGGAAGTTCCTCTTCCTGTTGTTCATGATCATGCTCTTGTTGTTGATGCTCTTGCTGCTGCTGCTGCTGCTCGTTGTTATAATTTTTGTTACATTTCTTGGAATGCTGTGCACCAGATGGTAGAATCAACGGTTGGAGAGCAGATAACTTAGAGGGGTCAGGAATTTCCTCTTCGGGTCTTTGTAAGAGTACTTCAACTCTTGGGTCTTCTACACCACCACAATTATTCTGTGATGATGATGACGATGAACCACCTTGAGCATTTGAAAATAAACAGCATAAGATATTGGCTGTATTTTTCTCATTGATACTCAATTTGAGATTTGTTTGTACGCCTTTGAGTTCTTCTGCCTTGGTTTGTAAAATCTGTAGCTGCTCTTTTTTTCTTTGTCGAGTTTTTCTTGCGTGGATGCGATTCCTTTCTCGACTAGTCATCGATGTTTGAAATTGACGTCGTCCCATTGTTAAGTTTGAAGTAAGTAAGTAGTAGGATATTAGAATGTATCGATGTCGGTGCAAGTAGAGGGCAGCCAGTGTTATGTTATGTGGGTATGGGGTATGGGGAGTGAGAGAAGAATGAGTTTATGCAGAGATGTTATAATTGAGTTGACATGTTGTACGGTATGGGTGACGAGAATGTGAAATGATATGGGTTTTGTTCGCGTCGAAATACAGTCATGAACAAATAAAAATGACGTCAAACGCGGTAATAACGCTATTTTTTTGGTCGTGGTGCCCGCGTCAAAACTTCAGTTACATCTTCGCCTTATAAATTTACCACGAAACAAGAAGACGGTAGTGCAATAATCATTGTTCTCTCGTGGAAAAACAGCTTGCCAAGTAAAGAAGCAACGAGGCTGTAGTAAATTATGTAATGTGCATTATTTAACAATGACATACAATTTGTACGCGCGTGTACAACGTAACAACATATTCCCAACTGAGTGGGATCAACGCATAAATTTCTTTTTTGAAGAAATATCAATCGTCATAGTTTATCTAAGCCCCTTCACAGCATCTGGTGCACCGTCATCTTTCGGAAAAATAAATGACGACGTGCCGGTACAGTTCGTTGATTTACGACGTAACATTCAAATTTTATATCGTCCCGCGACGTATAAGTGAGAGAAGAATGCAATGTTGATGATTACCTGGTAGCGCGCGGCCAATGATTGCAAAATAATTCGAGGAGATGATGTGACGAGCCGCGTTTCTTGCTCTTGCTTTTTTTCTTCTTCAACTTTTCCCCGAAACGATGAAACGAATGAAACATACGACGATGGACGATGGACGATACTACAGTATACTAAAAAGAGAAAACAATACAAATACAAACAGTGTGATATTAAGAGAACTCACCTTCTTTGTAGACGTTCACCAGAATTTCTTTTCTTTTTTGATTCATAATTACTGTTGATTGAAGAATTCACAACCGCTGACAATTCAATCGTGTTGCCATTACTATCATCATCCTCTGGTGCAGATAACTCGCTGGAGAGATGTCGACATTAGCGTTAGCGTCAGCGTCAACGTTGCTGTTGGAATCCATATTGAGGAAAATACGATACATCTATTACGTATTACAAATAGATAGACAAATAATAATGTGTCAGAACAAATTCGAACGCTTTGATTGGTTAGTTGTGATGCGAAAGAAAGCTGAAAATCGCCTATTGGGCGGCAGAAGCAACGAGTATAATAATCTCCTAATAGTCTACCTTTGTTGTTTTACCTACTCTGTTTCATTTATTGTTTTATGAGTAGACTGACTGATTCTGATGGTTTGTATGGTATTGCATTTTACTCTTCATGATTATTCTAAAAGAATGACTATGAATGAATGCGGAATACAGTAAGCAAAGTTTGATGTTGATGATTGTATCACGTCGTTCGTTTTCGCTATCAGTGTGTGATTGATTTGATTTCAGTCGCGGATATAAAATTCTCATTCGAGAAAAGGAATGCCCATAATAACTTCGAAGTAACTTACGACGTACAGTAACTTCCTTAAAATCGGTGGTAAAATCTACCCAATCGACAGGAAATTAAAAAATGACACCATGAGATTTTGAAGTTTTCGACTCACTCTCCACGCTTTTGTCGTGTGAAAATTCCTCAACACACCTCGCCCTAAGTATGCGGTGCACGAGGAAGTTCAACCCTAAGTATGAATGTGACGGAGGAAGTTGCGAAGAAGGGGCACTAGTAATAGTGGGTCCGTCAAGCAGTTTGAGAGAGCGACGCACACAAGAATTAAAGTCGCATAGGAAATGCGAAAATGATTGGTTGCGCGCTACAAGTTCTTCCTGACATAATATTATGCTGAGGGTACAGTTATTATTTTATATTATATATATTTAGCCTATATAAAAATACTATCATAATATCTAATATCTCATCCAATGTTAACAACAAGCAGCTCTGACAATTAATAGACATACTACTGGAAGAATGTTAGCTGTGGAGTGAAAATTTCGCAGATGATTGACATATTATAGAACAAGCTTGTCTACTTCACCTCTAGTAATAACACCAGAACGCATGGTGTTACTTATTTGCTTTGATAGTACCAAATATATACTAGTACTCGTTGCCCACCGCGTATCAGTATGTCGGTGCTTTAGGGGACGCACATTATCTTTCTGCAAATGATGAACTATTACCCGCTCCTCGCCCGAATAGTATTACTTATTACCTATCCAGCGAAAACTATTTTGAACTATTTATATGGTATAGCATGCATAGTATATGCTAAGAGTGACAGATATATTTCAGGGCATCATTGCCACAAACAAGCAGGCAAACTTCATTCATTTTTTCTATATTTTATTTCCTTGACTGATTCTAGTAACATATACTTCGAATACAAGCGTGGCATCGCCAGACTCAAACGCACTTGCAAGTCTTTGCTTTCCTTCCTCCGTTGTTGCTTCTGGCAACTGGCCAGCATTTCTCGCCGCAAAAACCAGCACCGACGGAACTTCCACACGTCTGGCGGCATTCAATTTCATCCCCATCATACCTTCTTCTAACCCTCGTGGCAAGTCCCCAAATCCAATCTTCGCCGAAAGCTCGTTGGAATCATTATCGTCTTTGGTCGAATAGTATTTGGCACCAACAACGCCGGATGGCTCACCACCCGGGGTAGCCAGAGATTTGCAACGAATGGTCATTGTGACACCCACGTCGGATCCGCTTCGGACGGTTCGAACGCTATTTATGCCGGTATTAATATCCTTGTAGGTCACACCGCTATCCAATCGCGTCGATGTGGCATAATCGTATTCGGCCCCTTGTGCGGTTTTCGTCCCTTGCAGTTGCAATTGTTTCAAGCGGGTCGCAGCTCCCGATGTGTCGCCGGCGACTGGCAGATTTCGGAGAGCGCTTACGTCAATGCCAGCGAGAGCCGCAGGGGGTAGAAGGAAGAGTGCTCCGGTACTTGTAGCGATAGCGGTGGTAGTTCCGACTAGTTTTGATGCAAAGAGGCGTCTGGATAGGGAATTATTAGTATCTTTGAGTTTGCTAGTGTCGCTACTCTTTGTGTAGTGTTCTCCTTTGGAACTACGAGTGGGCATGGGCATCATCATCATCATTATCGTCGTCGTCGATCGCTGCATTCGATTTTCCTGCGAAAGTGACGCAGGGCTGTTGCAAAACCGCCTGATATTCTGTCGGAAACGATGATCGCTGCTTGCCCATCGCAGTAGGATACGACGATGTGAATGCTTCCTGCGGTGTCGCGAATGTGGTGAAGAGAACGATTGCGAGTATAAGTTGTGACGACCCAAGCAGCATCATCACCTTTTCCATAGCGATATACAGTGATATTGATAAATGAAAATGAAGATCGATACGTAGGCAGACAGGGGTTTCGTAAGTTCAGGAATGCGATGTGATGTTTTGATAACTTCTTGCTTGTCCGTACTGGTTCGCTGGATTCAGTAATTAGCGCACGCAACAGCACTTTTTAAAACCCTGTTTTAAAAATTTCCAAACGCGGGTCAGTCCAGTGAGCTTCAATAGATATGCCAAAATACAGATATATATTGACCCAATACAATGCGGCTTCAGTGATTGTTTCGTAGTGTTTCGATACGAATAAAATATGTGAGTTGATTGTAGATATCCTTTTCTTCACTGTGTGAAAGACTAACATACCTGGCCTTTCACTGGGCTGTAGCCACTCTACTAATACACTGAGAGTTTGCTGCCCACTATGGGACAACGAGACCTTGGAAGTATGATCTATCATTTACAGCAATCCTTTGGATACACTTTCTCCTATAAACTAATCATATGACACTTCCATAGCATAATATGTATATAAATATATAACACTTCCGTCACATCATATGTTTAAGAATATAACACTATGAATTAAGGCCTTATATTATTAAATTTATCTATTAAATTTATCTATGTAATCGTTGTCGTAGGATTTAAAACATGCAACAAAATGGCAGTATTCATTCACATTACCCCCAATAGCATCACCACTAGGATATCAACGTCATTGTTTGCGGCAATTCTGTGTTTACATGAAGTAACTGGGTGATTTCATCTGTAGCACTGTATTGACAAAGAAAAGAGAAAAATAGAACAGTGAGTATCGTTATCATACTAAGTACCAACCGGATTACACTACCAAGGAACCAATGATGGACTTACTTTGTCAATGGATAAGAGCACATAAAATCGACAAAAGACTTCCCAATTTTTCTGTGATGAATATTCGTAGAACATGCTGGCCGACCATTAGTAACATCTTCGAGACTCTCATCTGCACCAGAACCAGAGCTATCACCTAGAAGGAGGTGCAGAAGAGGCTTCCCTTCTGCTTCCGTTTGTGTATATGATGTTAGTCGAGTCCACTGTTCATTCACATGGACCACACGGTAAGGGGACGTAGCTTCCGTAATGACACGAGCTTCATTTGGACAAGGCACTAACGCCATTTCTAGACTTCCAGGAATCACTTGCGCGTTGATGTTGCCCCCGTTTGCACCATCCAACTGCTGCATAAACCCCATTGCATCAAATACCAATTCCATACTCAATAGTTTGTTGTTCTTTGAGAAGTTTGCTCGGAGCATTCCAGGAACAACGCAATCTGTCAGTGCACCACATAAGACAGCATTCTGTGTCCTGAACACGAATGGGCACATTAGCACATCATCGAGTATATTCATATCGTCTTCATTCACTGCATAGAATGCAGAAACACGCTCTACATTTACCTTATTCAAGTAAGCTGGGCTCAGTATAGGATGATGAGAACTTGTTCTGCTGACCTTAGAACGGTATGAACCAATTTCCAGAGTACTGTCCATCTTTTGGCGTTTCATTGGTGACTCTTTGTCAGTCTCGTCTGAGGAGCATGTATTCGTCTTGAAATTTTGATTATTATTGTAACTTTGTTCGGGCGTTTCGCTTGACGAGCTAACCTTCGCGGCTGCCATACTCATAGCATGGCTAGTTCCTTCGGGATGACTTGATTCTACTCGTTGCCTTTTCGAAACTATATTAATTTCAGAGCAACGTGAAGAGTCACTACTCGCACTACTACTACTTGCACTCGATTCGCCGGAGAGGCTGGATTCTGGCTGTTGACCTGTGTCATCTATCTCTTTGTTCAGCATGTCTTGCTTATCGAGACTTCCGAGATAGTCACTTCGTTTGATTCGTCGCCATCTAGCATTGTAACATCCGGTTCGTTCGATCATAACAGCAATGCTAGCAGCATCGCAAACCATCGCGTCTATACCTCGTACAACTCGGCAGTCCTATAAAGCAAAAGAAGAACATTATATATATATATACTTATATTAGGTTCCAACTACAAAGTGATATGTATGATGTATGCATGTATATGTGTATTCTAATAGACCAAAGCTATATATAAAAACTCAACAAAACAAAACGAGATTTTTGTCACTTACTGTTTCAACTTCTGCTCTACGAAAGGATCGAAAGGGGGTTACGGGTTCTTTCATCCAAAAAGAGTCCTCCAGTAATGCACCCCACTTCACAGTATCTTTCTCGTAGCTTGCATGATAATTCAAGACGGTTTGAACAACAGATCGACGAACTTTTTTAATATTCAACAGATTATGCATCGATACACGTCGCTCTCGAATGTCTTTTGTTTGCACCGATCGTAGACCATGAGCCATATCCTTTAATTTTTGGATGTAAGCTTTCTTCCGTAATCTAGTACAACGAGCATGCTCTCGATTGCGTTCTCGATTCTTTTCTGTTCTATCGTTATCTAAGTCATCTATTAAGTCATCTCCGACCGACTCGTTGCTACTAACAGTAGCTTTGCTGTTACCTACTTTCGAATTGGATGCTGATACTGACATTTTCATTTCCTGATGATGAGCCAAAGTTATGTTTGGTGCACTTCCTGGTGCAATCGGAGCCATAACGGGGTTTGGTTGAAAAGACGGTTGAAAAGAACCTTGTGCTTTCCACATCATCTGCTGTTGTTGTTGTTGTTGTTGAAGTTGTTGATGCTGTTGTTGATGTTGTTGCTGATGTTGCATTGACACAACATTAGCAGCTGCTGAAGTGGCTGCAGTATTCTGCATCATATTATTACTATTACTCATGTTATTTTGTATTTCAGAAATACTATTGTTGTGTCAGGAGAAGTTGCCAACAATTTGCTCGTTTGATAGACCCTTTGCGTGTTGTTTTGTCGTTTGAGTTAAAGCTTTTCGTTCCTGTTTTAGATTCCTTCTTATACTGTGTTTTAAATTGTGTCTACGGAAAGCATGGATGTTGAATGGTGTACCGGTAGTGCTGTTGTAATGAAAGAAAAGTAAAGAACGTGTATGAGTAAAACAAACATAATTTTTCGTTACATATCTCCAATCTGCTCCTTTCGTGCATAAAAAGTGATGTGCTTTCACAATCGATCGTGAAAATTGATATGTACGTACGTAGGGCGTATGTAAAATGAACAGCTGTGATACAGAACTAACAAATTGTGGTGTGGCGTGTCGTTTTTTGCGAGCATATATTGTCAGATGTTAGGAAAAGCTGCAAATCCGATGACGTATGGATAAAATATCATTAAGTAGATTTTGTAAAGAAGAACAACATCAATGTGTGATTGCGCGTAATTACCTCATTTTTTGTCGTAATAGAAGAAGCATAAAAACCTTAATGACATCATCGAAAAAAAATTTCGTTTCACACGGCAGATGGAGGAAAAATATGCTAAAATCTGTGTGACATGAAATCCCGTACGACTGCTTTATGAGAAGCATGCAGGGTTTCATTTAAGCAAAGGGGGGATACGCCATTTTTTGTCGAAAACGAAGAAGCATAAAAACCTAAATGACAGCATCAGGGAACAATGACGTGCTTCACAAACACAGCAGAAAGAAAAAAAATATGCTGAAATCTGGACCATCTTCCGTTTCATAGGTTGAAAAAATCTACAAGATCAATAAAAAATCGAAAATCCTCTTCATGCGCGAATTCTTGAATGTACAAGTCGTAGGCGATAAAGATAAATTTTGATTTAAAAAAAACTGGGATTTACCTTGCACCCCAAATCGCTCATAGCTAGTGACTTCTTTGTGACTTGTTGGTAAATTTAGTCTAACAAGTTGGACTTGTTAGGTAACTTAAAGTTCGTCACGAGACTGAAAAGAAATTCACTTTAGAGAGAATTTGAATTTTTTGTACAGTACCAGGTAGCGCATATGGCAGTCAAATTTTTATAAATGACATATTATTGAATCGAACCAGTCGTATCGTACTAGTATGAATCGAATCGAATGAATCGAAATCGAAGATCGATTGTATTAACAGATATTGACTCGATCATGGATAATTACATCACCGTTCGACTGGTACGATTAATAATTTCTGTGATATCATTGGCTGCGCGACTATCTTTGTGGGTGACAATTTTGATTCCACGTACTCATCAAGTTGTTCCTTACACGCAAATTAATATCATACTACTACAAAAGAGGACGTAGAAAGAAGTGGTGTAAAGTCAGAGTGACGTTCGTTTAGCATTTAAGTAAATTAATTAATAAAATATTTACTTAATAGTCGCACGTGCGTCAGCCTAGGATTTTTTATATAAGGACAATTTGAAAATGAAAAAAAACGTGAATTTCGCTTGATATTTTTTTCTTTCTGTTCGCAAGACTTTTTTTCTTTTGACATCACCTATCCAGCCATTTTTTTGTGGCTTACATCACCTATGCATACGAGACTTGTAAGTTGTCAATCACAACCCATTTTAACGAATCGAATCAAGTCGCGTAAAAGACACCATAACATAAAGAAGGAGTATCTGATAAAGGAATCAGAATCAAAGCAGGAATTAAAGTAGTAAACGCGATATCACGAATAAACGAAATACAAACAAAAAGATGGATCAACAACAACACAATCAACAGCAACAGCAACAACAACAGCAACAGCAGCAGAACCAACAGCAGCAACAGCAACAGCAGCAGAACCAACAGCAGCAACAGCAACAGCAGCAGAACCAACAGCAACCAAATTTCGCCACGCCTATTGCACCAAATCCGGCTCCTTCTAGAAGTACTGTCGGATCTGATAATTTTAACAGCGTTCCAACAATGTATCATCAACAACAACAGCCGCAGCAACATATTGCTGCGGCGCCCGTTACCGTAGCCAGTAATGCGATGAGCTCTCAGGTAATGGGACAACTCATGACTAATCCAGCCTTGGCGGCGGTCGCTGCGGCGACTCCCCTTCTCCCGCCAGCCGCAATGATGACAAATCCTGGTGCATTCTTAACGATGCCAGAATACTATACTATGACTAATCCAGTAATGAACGATCCACAACAGCAGCAACAACAACAACAACTAACTGCGAAGATTTCTGCTGCTGCTATCAATTCATCCGTGGGTGCGATTAGACCACAACAAGTCACGGCGGGACAGCAGATTCAACAACAATATCAGCAGCAGCAACAGCAACAATCACAACCGGCACAAATCTTCACTGTTCCAGGGATGCAATATCCTACGATCTTACCGTATGGAGTTACTTTGTCAAATTCTGTTCTGGCGGCAACTCCGGGAGTCAATCCAATGGCACCTTCCTCGGTTCAAGTACATATGGCTGCAAATGCGGCAGCGTCTCAAGCTATCGCTGCGGCGAATGCGAACAATAATGGAAGTACAAATCTAACTAGTAGTAGTAATAATATTCCAACCGCTAACTTCGTTGAAAGCTGTGTAGGAGCAACTACTGCCGGCGGGAAAAAAAGAACGAAAGATCTAACGGCTCAAGAACGTGCTCAACAGAATCGTGATCGGAATAGAGAACATGCTCGGTCGACACGACTACGAAAGAAGGCGTACGTATCAAAGTTAAAAGAATTAGTAGAAGGATTGCATGCAGAACGTACAGAAGAAGTCCGACAACGAAGAGTTGCTATCCAACATTTAGCCGAAACGCAGGATGTTCGTAGAGCAGTTGTTCGTAGCTTCTTACGATTTCAATCTAGTTACGAAACCGATAAACGTAAATGGATGACATTATTAGAGGATGATTTTTGGTTGAAGCAACCAGTGACCCCTTACAGATGCTTCCGAAGAAGTGAAATAAAAAATGTAAGTAATCTCATTTTCATTGCCGCTATATTGAATACTACCATTACAGGAACTGGTATGATTTCTCCATGTTCATACAATGCATTCATATTCATGCTCACTCTCTTTCCTTTTGTTTCTACGGAATCATCTAATCTAATCTCTCATGTGTCACACAGGAAAGCCGATTTACTCGAGGTGCAGAAGGGATGATTGCTGACGCTTCAAGCATAGCAGTTATGATTGAAGGAGTTGGATCACGCAGTTCTAGATGGGCCCACATCAAACGTGAAGACCTCTTTGCTAAGGAAGAGGAACGTACTGGTCGGAAACGCATGCCAAGAAACATTGTCCAACGAAACAATCGATTTCGACACCCAATTTCGAGTATCTCTGCATCAAGCTCCAACTCGTCGAACACTGGTTCTAGCGGTGGTGAAGAGAATAGCAGCAACAACAAGCCACATCAGCAGCAAACACAGAGCAATGATACTGCTTCTGCAGAGGAAGGGGCCGAAGGAGTGGTAGTCGCCAAGAACGCTAGTAGCTCTAGCCACGAAGATCAAAGTAGTAGCAATAATGCTTCCGGAGAGTTTCATGACTATCATGCCAAGCCACTCCCTGATCCAAAACTTCCGGCAGGTTTCACCGCACAAGGTAGCAGTACCGCATCTTCGCGTTTGGGCGATGATTCTCAGGAAGGAGGTTCCAACAGTGGAGAAGACGATACGAAAGGTATCAGTGCATCGTCTGATAATGATTCCGCTGCCGCCATCAAGGAGCCATCATCTAACAGTGGATCAAACAAACGCCGTAAGCTTGATTCCAACAGGAACTTTAATACTGCGACAGCAGCAGATGGAAGATCGGGGTCAGAATCTGCAGGCCCTATAGCTGCTACCAAGATGTCGAATGGCTTCCTACCATCAAATATGATTGCAAAGAAGGGAGGCATTGCACACAGCTTCCTACCATCAAATATGATTGCAAAAAAGGGAGGCATTGCACACAATGTCCGTCCCGTTGCTAGCTCTGTGTCGTCTACCCAGAAGAGTGGTAATGCTCGTCTTGCTCTTGCTCCGGCAGTTCCCCTCCCTCCATTTGCTGGTATTGGGAAACGTTCTGGTGGCTTGTCACTAATAGGTGGTACATCCACATTTGCTCCAAATAAAAGCAATGTATCATCATCCGTGTCCATGTCCATCGCTGACAACAATGCTAACGCAAAAACAACGACTGGAGGTGGAACTAAAGGAGTCGACATTGTTGATGTCACCCCTTCTGCAAGACGTCCCCAACTCGCTAATGCAGCTCTTGAAGCCCCTGCTGGGATATCCACCGGACCACCCATCATATCTGGAGATATCGAAACTTCTTCAAGCAACTCATCCCGAAGCAAGCCACAAATAAAGGCGTTTTATCACTTCAACGAAGATGCTATGATTATTATGGACGACGTAATAATGTGCCCATTTGTATTTAGGACTCAAGATGCAGTTCTATGTGGAGCACTCGCCGAATGTGTCATGCCTGGTATGCTTCGAGGTGAATTTTCTTCGAGAAACAAGCTCCATAATTTGGAAATGGTGTATGATTCTATGGGGCTTATGCAACAGCTTGAACGATGTAGCGGATCGGAGTTGATGGCTCAGATTATTCCTGGTAGCCTGGAGATGGCCTTGTCGCCTGCACCGTACGAGTGTAGGGTAATAACACTTGTAGAGCCCCCGTATTTGATTGTCAATGTCAACAAGTCATGGACGAAGTTAACGAAACATACACAGATGGATGTGGAGGGTGCAGAGCTGTTCAACATTTTAGGTTCTTCTTCTAATAGTAGCGAGAGTAGTCAAGCCGCAAATCCCCCTTACGATCTGAAAGATGTCAGCGAGGGACGCTCCAAGTGTACGACTAGGTTTCATTTTGACAAAGATGGTCGAGAGTTTGTAGATTTCATGTGCTCATACCCCCTCACGAACGCCAAGGACGAAGTGACTCATATCCTTCATGTTAGCAAGGAGCTTCGATCACTGGAAGAGTCGGTCGAGTCACAGTCTGATCTGGGAAGCGATGCTAACGACGAAAATGCATAACTATGTTGGAACTATATATACGCAATATCGGGGGCAAAGATTCAAATGAATGTAACTATCTATATATAATACTATAATATCTATATATAATACTATAATAGTAATTTCTGACCGTATTATTATCTAGTGTGCGATATCTTCTACTTCAATAATGAAATACTGTTAAGTAATCTCACTGTAATGTAATACTGCCTGTACAAAAAGTAAGATATTATAATATGTTTCATGTTCCATTTATTTGCTTTAAACAGTGCTCTGAAGGGGATTCGAAGATACTTGCCATATATCATTATCCTATAAGGCGTTTATGAAGATTTAACATCATTATCAGATGTCCAGTACAATAATGTTGTTGTTGTTGTTGTTGTTTTCCTTTTGATTTAACTGATCATGATGAGACCTGGTGTCATATCACATTGAATTAGAAATCAAGGTCTGTGATTCCCAAAAACTGACGTTGGGAACACGGTTGTTGGAATCAAGCAAACTGATATGAAAACCTCTTTCAATTCAATCTCTACCTTCCCTGTACTGTCTATTATACTATAAATTGTTCAAAATTAATTTGACACATACATTTCTACACTGCTACTTGCTGCTGCTACACATTGTGTTGTTGATTGAGAGAATCATCAGACTATGTAGGACAATGTGGGTTGTAGTAAAATCTAGCCTCAAACAGTGATTTTTGTTAGATTTTTTGATGAAGGGGTATGAGAGAGGTTTGTTTGTTGGTCTAATTCATATTATATAATATAATATATATAGTGTGGGTGTGCAGTGCAGTGTGGCTCATCCAGGATTGGAATGTGTCAATTTCCCTTCAATTATTTCTTCTTCTCATCTAATATTTGATTCATACCTCCTAATATAGTGTTGGCATCTTTCCTGTCTAGCATAGTGGAACTACAAGTAGTGTGCATAGTATCAAGTACTAGAAAAGCTGGCAAATAGCAAAAAAGAGCCAGTTTTATTACTCTATATTTATATTCTAGTACAATATTGAATGAATCGAACTGATCGAATGCCTACTGTACCGTACACGCTCGTTATGGCGCACAAGTCTCCCGTATTAAAAGTGCGCGGTAATCTCCGCACGTGACAATCAAGCAAATATTTTTTATAAATAAAACAAATTCTGTCTTTTCATCTCATCGAACACAATCATGATCAACAATAATAAAGTTTAATCACAACAATTATTATTAGTACCGTACCGTAACTATAATTCAGATTAGCCAAGCAATATAAGAAGGAAAAACAAGAAAAGTAAATTCAATTCCAAATATACATATTAAAACGACAATTTCTTTAAGATGAGTACTAGTGCAAGAAGACGTCTACTTAGAGATTTCAAACGGTAAGAGAATTTGAACACGATACTATTTTATGAAGTGACGAACGCAAAGTAGTCGAATTGAATGGAATTGATTTGATTTGATTTGAATCGCAGTCATTCATTTTGCTTGCTTTTTCCGCGGAATAATTATTATCGCGAAAGAGAGAATCCCTCAAAATCTTTTATCGTATTTTATTCCATCGGCAACTCATTTTTACTCACTTATATTATATTATATTATATTGCTGCTGTTTCTTGTTTGTGCTACTTATCATTTATCATTATTATTTCTATCATACTACTGAATACTTGAATAATCAATCCCGACCATGATGCAAAATAAAATAAAATAATATCAACAAAAATTTCACAGTCTCCAAAATGATCCACCATCAGGAGTTACGGGTGCACCCATGGATACAAATATTATGTTATGGCAGGCAGTAATTTTTGGTCCAGATGATACACCAGTAAGTGTAGTCATATATATATTGTATATATATATGTATATATAATCAAAATATCATTGCAATTCATCTAACATTATTTCGATTTTCCTTGTTTCGTTGTATATATTCAATATAACTAACTTGCAAGTGGGAGGGGGGAACGTTTAAATTAGTATTGGAATTTACAGAAGATTATCCCAACAAGGCACCACAGGTACGATTCTTAACAAAGATGTTTCATCCAAATATTTATAATGATGGACAAATTTGTTTAGATATTTTACAAAATCAATGGTCACCCATTTATGACATATCAGCAATATTAACAAGTATCCAATCATTATTATGTGATCCAAATCCTGCATCACCTGCCAATTCGGAAGCAAGTCGTTTGTACAATGAAAATCGACGTGAATATAATCGTCGTGTTCGGGAAATTGTGGAACAATCGTGGCAGGATGATGCCTAAAAAAAACAAATACAAAAATACAAAAAGAAAGGACAAAGGAAAAGAAAGAGGAAATGAATGACCCACAACAAAACAAAAATAAGATGTAAAATGCCATCCACTATAAATATAAATAAAAATTAGAAAAAAATACTAAAAACCTATATATATCATCACTGAATTGCGAGTCTGCTTTACAGTTTAACTAAAACTATAGTGTGGTCTCTCTTAGTTTACTAGTACAATGTAGAGCTCCAAAAGTAAAATAGTAGGGCAACTCAATATCAATATCATGCAGCTAAAATAAACCATTACTTATATAACTTACATATCAAAACAAAATCATAAGTCAATTGTGGAAACGATTGCATGCATCGCATTGCATATTTGTATCTACAGTACTACTACTTTATAGTAACTCGTGGTTTTTCTAATGGATATAGTTTATACTTTAAAGACGTATCAAAACCAATTCAATCAATTGTGGGAACGTATTGCGTGCGTCGCATGATAGCATATATGCATCTACTACTTCAAGTAATGTACATAGGTTACTTATAGTATATTAACGCTACAAAGAAATGGTAGTGAAAATCTATACACACCGCAACTCAAAGAAATGCGAGTATTGAATGATATAGTGCAATACAAGTACAATATATCCCAACCCTTTTTCTGAAAAGATTATCGGGAAACAAGCTATTTCTAAATTTTTGAGAGTACTGTAGCGAACAGACTATAACTTTCTTTCTATAAATTTTAGTTCTGACTTTTGGACTATTACTACTACTTAGTATCTAGGTAGGTAGAGAGATTTGGTTTGTGATAAATGACACAAATGAATTAATCGCAATACGAGCATCTCGCATCTCATTGTTGTCATTGATATCATCGTCATTGCCATTGTCGTCATTCGTCTTGTCATCATCTTTATCGTCACTAATACCTGTACTGTCGTCGTTGTAGTTGTTTGTACTATTACTATTATTATTATTATTGGAAAGAAATACCAAAATCGACGTCCTCTTTACGTTTAGTGCCTTCCCGAGATCGAATGAAGCTTTTCCGGGAAGTAATAGTATAGGTATACCTAATTTTCGAGCCAAAACTGGTACGGCACAGCACATGGTTGGTGGATGTATATCTCGTGCTAAAACAATCAACGATGGTACTACATGTGATTCAGATGATGATGATAATGATGATTGAGCAAGATCATCATTGGAAGTAGTAGATTTCTGTGTTGTGGTCTTGGATTTTTGTTGTTTCGTCCTCTCGTTTTTATTACTATTATTTATAGCATCAGCACCAGCATTAGCATCAGCAGCCGTTTCTAGAACACGTGAACATTGATTCGTTCCAATAACAATACATTCTTTCCAAATTCGTTTCTTCCTCTTCGTCGTCGTACATTCATCATTATCGTTTATCATTTCAGTAGTAGTAGTATTATTTGTTTGATGATCATGATTATCTTGTGTTATTGTTGCTGCTGTTGATTTTGCTGTCGTTGTTGTTGTTTCTTGGTGTTGTGGTTGTTTCGAAAGTCGTCTCTTCTTTACGAGCTTTCCATCGATCAATACATTGTGACAATATGATGATGATGATTTCGTCTTACTACTATTATTATTCTGCTCTCGGTTACCGGTACTACTACTACTAGAATTAGAATTTCTATCTGGTTGAAATGGTTTTACAATTTCTTTTACAAAACGATCCAAGAAAATTTCTTTTACAAATTCGGATGCCACCGGTGTTGAAATGATTTCATTGTCAGGAGGATATCCTGTAACATGCATAAGTGATTGACAATCCAAAAGTTTTTAGGACGATGATGATTTTGAATTTTTTTCTTTTTGTTGTTTTTTTGTTTACTTGCTTTTTTGATCGTATTATTGTTATTATTATTATTCGCCATTTTTGTTTGTTATGACCTCCTTGTCAATAGACCTTCTTTTTCTTTTTCTCCTCTTTGATTCGAATCGAATATAATACAAATATATATATAATATAATATGATAATATGATATAATATCTTACTTACTGATACTAAATTTCAATTGAGGGGCAATTTACTTGATCCAAATCTAAAAGTTTCTGAGCGAAGGACGGACGCGCGCGAAGGAAAGTTTTTCTTTTTTAAGAAGAGAGAGATAAAGATTGATAATTTATCTTCGTTTCAACAAATCTCATATTAAATAATGTTATGACGAAGTCATCAATCAATCAGTCATAAAAAATACTCTGAAATTAAACTACAATCATAACTGCAACTACAACTATGAACCTATCGAATTTATCCGTACCAAGGAGAAGAAAATGCCTCTAGTAGTTGCAATTACGACAGTATTTTGTTGGAGTTTGTTGCTATCCACTAACGCTGGTGTTTTGGGAGCGAGAGTTCCTGAAACTGCTTCTTCTGCTGCTGCTGCTGCTGCTGCTACCGCGACATCACCAAAACAATCTTCGAAGAAAGAAGATACGACGACGAATACTATTGATCATGAAGGAGTAATTGATCTTACATCGAAAAATTTCGGTTCGTCTGTGGGTATGGCGGATGGTAGTGTCTGGTTGATAGAATTTTACACACCAGGTTGTTCCCATTGTCGAAATTTTGCTTCAGCGTATCAAGGTATTGCAGAAACGTTCCATTCTGATCCAGAATCAAAAGTTCGAGTTGCAAGAGTTGATTGTACAGTTGAAAAGGCTTTGTTAACAAGATTTAGTGTCCAAGGTTTTCCATCCTTTTTTTTGGTGTCTGGATGGGACGTATACGAATTCGAAGAAAATCGAACCACTATGAATCTAATAAAATTTGCTGAGCATGGTCATAAGAAAAAGAAGGTACGTATGTATATATTCAATATACCAACACCAACAACACATACAACAAAACGAACGCGACTGTTCATATGAATAAGGTGGGCGTTTTTTTTTTCTGTCTGGTGTATGTGTGCTACCTTGTCTTTTTCAATCGGCTGTTTGTCATAATGTAGTAGTAGTAAATTCTGATTGGATGATTTACCGTACGACATATCTATGTTAATTCTCACACTTCGAATCATTGTGGCATATTATCATATTCAGCCGATTCCATTTTTGAATTCACCTATGGGACCCATGGGTTTATTACAGGGAACTCTAATTTTTGTTGGCACGAGGGCAATCGGGATTCTTGAATACCTGCAAGAAAATTATGGTATTTCACCAATTATCTCAGGTATAGTGATCTGTATGGTAGGCGTATTTGGTGGAATGATCAGCATAATCCTGTTGACAATTTTTTCTACTCCGAGACAGAAGATCGATTGAAGTGAAGAAAAAGAAAGAAAAATCGATTTTATTTGTAGGATACTTCACATTTTTTTGCCGAAATCACCGCTCAAAAATAGTCCCAATAAATGTACTATGTATACTCTTAGTATTATTAGATAACAACTTCGGTTTCATTAGATCTACATCACGCGATCTACGCCCAATTGATAAATCGATTTGTTTTCATTGTTAGAAATAGGCATGTTTGTCAGTTGATCTAAGAATGAAATGAACGTATACAAATGTATACATTAACTAGAGAAAATAAATCGCTCCGAAAATGGAACTAAAGACGAATTTCTTGGAGAGAACTTATGATTTTATCTATAGTATATAAATAGTAGTAGAATCTCGTCAAAAAACCGGGTTTGCCCTCGACATCACAGCTAATTCTCGCTAATTAAAGTGTCAAGACCGACTCGGCTTCCAGCATTGCTTGTGGAATGCAACTGCATATTCCACATGCTGGCATACACCCCATCCTTTTCTAGTAGTTCATCATGTGTCCCTTCTTCTGCGACTAGACCAGCTTTCAGCACGATGATATTGTCTGCATTCCGAACCGTTCCCAGTCTGTGTGCAATAACCAGCACAGTACGATTCGATCCTAGTCGATCCAGAGCCTCTTGTACACTGTTTTCGGTAATTGTATCTTAAAAAAGGAAGATAAATAAATTAGCGAGTGGACATCTTTGATGTGTGCGTGAGCGAAAACGATTTTTTCCTAAACATATTGACTTACCAAGTGCGGATGTAGCTTCATCCAGGAGAACAAGGGGAGGATCCTTCATCAAACATCGTGCAATCGCAGCTCTCTGTCTTTCTCCACCACTTAGTTTGAGCCCACGATCTCCAACCACTGAATCCCACCCTTCATCCAAGCTCTCGACAAAATCGAGTAGCTGTGCATCTCGAGCAGCGTTGTTTAGGTCTTCTTGAGTCCCATTTCGTCGTCCATACCTTATGTTTTCCCGAATTGTATCGTTGAACATTGATGCAGCCTGGGGGACAACTCCGATACTTCCTCGAAGTGACTTTTGCGTTACGGTTCTTACGTCTTTGCCGTTAATCTTGACAGCTCCACCTAATACATCGTAAAATCTGAAAAAAAGACGTGAAATAGTTGTCTTTCCGGCCTATATACGATAGAAAAACATTTGGTATCAAATTCAAAAGAGTGAGATAATCGCAAATTCCCTCCTTAAAAGTGTTGGGGAAACTTAAAACACTTACCCCTGTGGGACCAACTATAGCAGTAGTTGTTCCACGTCTCATTTTGAATGAAACACCTTTCAATCCTTTAGACGCAGGTTGCGTGGGATAATGAAAGAAAACATTATCAAATTCTACCGCGATGTCGTCATCGTCCTCGTTTGTCCGAGGTAGGACCATGGCATCAGGAGCATCGATAACGTCTGGACTTTGAGCAAGAAGCTGCGAAAGATTCGTAAGATCCACGATTGCCATGACGATGGCATTGTAAACACTACCGAGAAAGTTTAATGGCTGGAACAATTGCATTGTAAAAGACAGCACGGCAACAAAATCTCCGACTTCCATACCGGGACAAGTTGCCTTGTCGATGGCTTGGCAGCAATCTGATATACCGGAGCTACATCCTTGAGCAACACAACAATCACTGCGTTGGCTGATCCCCATCGACGATAAACCTAATGCCAATGCTAAACAAACCTGAAGTATAAGCTTTTGGGTAATATTTAGAAACGATAAACTCGCTTGGACGTTAACAGACCCTGCCTGATATCTTGAAATGCAGTCACGGAATCGTTCTCGCTCGTAACTATTTTTATAGGGAAGGAAGAAAAGGAAGAAAAATACGGAGCCATCATTAAGAATAAGTTCATATCAATAAATGACTTTGTCGGCCACAAAATAGTCACATTTCTTGCTTTTTATTAGAAAAATATTCATACTTACTCTTCTCCCGTAAAGTATTTCACTGTTTCGAAATTCATCAAGGAATCGGTCGCACGATCGTGCCACTGTCACAACAAACCAATTTAAAAAAAAAAGAAACAATATCAGTATCGAGAAATAAAGGCACTAAACGAATTCACACACAAACAAGTAGTTTCGAGGTAACATTTTTGACCTCTTCCTTTTCTATTCGGAGATAACTCTTACCTCATTATCAGATTTAACAACAGCTTTACGGAATTCTTTCTCTGAAGCGTGACGATAATTGTCCAAACAATGTATAACCAAACAGAGTAGAACACCACGATCGCCAGTGGGGCGTAGCTATAGTAGGTAGCGAAAAGATACAAACGACAAGACATTCCGCAAGAGCCGGAATGAGCCACAAAAATAAATATTTCATCAATGTATCACAAGCTGCGATACCTCTATCCAAGGAGATCATAACCTCTCCCAACTTTTTTCGTAGATGCCAATCTAAGCTTAATCTATGAAGATGCGAGAAGACTGTCTCAGAAAGCTGTACGAAGGCAGCCTGAGCAACGCGTAAGTAAACTAAACTTTGTCCTTCCTTGAACATCGATCCAAAAAATTGAATCGATGCGTCTATATAGAAAAGATTTTATTTTGACAATCAATCAGATGATCAGAGGATTTTGAAAAAGTGTAAAATCAATATAATACACACAAACTTACATCCAACAGAAAGATAAACACACTTTGTATACTGCTGATGGGCTAAGGCAGTCGAAGCCTTCCCAAGCTATGTTGATCACAATGAAGATAGGAAACATCAAAAAGAGCGTGGGAGAGAGAGAGAGAGAGAGAGAGGGTCAATAACATGTTATAGCTGTAAAATGAAGGACAATAGTTTTTTATTTGTGTACGGTATTCTGGATGGTGTCGTTTTTTTAAACAGTATAACTGTGATGTTACATACTTCAGCAATAAGGCGGAACTACTTACCAAAATAGGTGCCGTTAGGTTACAAGATTTCGACAGGATAACACATATCCATGTCATGATTACGCGGGCACGATTCATAAGTGCGGAGTCTGCGGTCTCATCAGGCCAAACATATGGTTTAAGAAGTGTTAGAATAGCTTCGGTGGAAAGACCGAGGTTGTTCTTGTTTTGTGATGGTGGTTGTGGTATAATGTCACCGTTTCCTGAAAATTTCACTGGTAACGAATACGACGAAACGAAGATGCATTCTCCTATTGCTCCTAGTGCGTACAGTCCCATTGCATTAACAACAATTCATCTCCTGATATCGTAATATCTCGTTGTTTGTAATACGTGACTGAGATAAAAATCGAAAGAGTAAGTGCCGATGCTAGATACGCAGCTCGGGAGATATATCCAAACCGTTTCCGATCAACATCACGATATGTTAAAATTGCACCGAAGGTTACAACAACCACACAAGTCCAAACAAGACCAACTGCTAGAACACAACTTTCACCACCATGGAGAAAAGCGGCCACTAGTAAAACGATAAGTAGGATACATTGTAACCGAAACGACCATGTTCCGTTGGAATTGGATTCAAGTAATAAATGTTTGCTAGTACTTCCTCTGTGCGTTGCAACAAGTTGACAACTTCACCGGAGGCTTCTTGCAACTCGTCAGCGTATAACTCATTGACGTCTTCTTCTTCCTCCTCCTTTTTATTACCGCCATTCTTGTCACCATTGGATTTTTTTTTGCCATTTTTTGTTATGCTTCCGTAGTTTTGGTTGCTATCATTCAACTCCATCATTTTTGTTGTTGCAGTTGAAGAAGAAACCTTCTCTTTTTTGCTAGTTTTTGCAGCTGCAACAGTAGCAGCATCAGCATTGTTGTGATGATTCTCCTTGAAATCTCCCTCTGTTTTCTTACTCGCCATCTGACTAAATCAATGGACATTCGGAATAACATAAAGCTAATAGAAACGCAACATATGATAATTTCCCCATGTGTCAGCGTAGCTGGTGTACATGTCGTAGCATTGATTATCGCAGCGTTGATCGTAGTATTGGTGGCCATGGTGGAGGAGCAGTCCGATAGAAATATTATGAGATACATTGTAGTAGAATTGATAAAAAAGAATTTAGTGACATCCTTTTCCTCTTCGATTTGTTGCGATTTGATGTTGCGATTTTCGGTGCGTGATCGCGCGCATCAAGAGCGAAATTCGAAAATCGTTTTAGTTCAAGGAGGCCTATTTCAGTACCTTGTTCGATAACGTTCGAAACTGACCGATTTCTTTTCTTAAAAAACAAGTTGAAAATATCCGACGATGACAACAGACTAATCGTTATTAAATTAATGATAGATAGGTTTCAATAACACGACAGTAATCCCAGCACTATTGAGAGAGAGCAAATAATAAGATAGAAAGAAAGGAAGAGAAAATTGATTAGTAATAGTATCAGAAAGGATGGCATCAGCAGGAGTACTTTCACCGTTGACTAGCAATGTGGTAAGTTTTGTTACAGCATAATATCTATGTCTCTTCTTACTTTAGTCTACAATAAAAAATTGAATTCCAAAGTACTACGAACTGAGATTTCAGAATAATTAATAAAGGAGGAAATGACGACGTATTTACGGATATTTCGTATCTTAATTTGTGTCTTTTTTATATTCATTTTATTACTGTATTCATTCAATATATCTCTTTGTTGTTTATTATTGGCAGGTCCCAACAACGGCATCATCGGCATTAGTCAAAGAACCCTTACCAGAAGTGCTAGAAGAACAAGAATTAGATTTATATCAAGAAGTGAAGGGCTTGGAAAAGCAACTTGAATTTGTTGAGTTACAAGAAGAATACCTAAAGGATGAAATGCGTCATTTACAACGTGAATTACTTCGTGCTAAGGAAGAAATTCGTAGAATCCAATCTGTTCCTTTAGTAATTGGACAATTCAATGAAATGATCGATGCTAATTATGGTATCGTGTCAAGTACAGCCGGATCGAATTATTATGTTCGTATTCTTAGTACATTAGATCGAGAATTATTGAAACCCAATACAAGTATCGCTTTACATCGTCATTCGCATTCATTGGTTGACATCTTACCCCCAGAAAGTGATTCAACCGTTAAACTAATGACGGAAAAACCTAACGTAACATATAAAGATATTGGTGGTCTTGATATGCAAAAACAAGAAGTTCGTGAGGCTATTGAACTGCCACTCCTCCAACATCATTTATACCAGCAGATTGGAATTGATCCACCCCGTGGTGTACTTCTTTACGGCCCACCTGGGACAGGAAAAACTATGATGGCGAAAGCGGTAGCCGGTGCAACGAAAGCAACCTTCATTAGTATGGTGGTACGTAAAAGTCTTGATTGCTTTTCTATGTTTGTTTTTTCCTCGTTTGTATAATGTATGACTTTGTGTGTGTGTGTGTATGCGACTTTATTCTTGCTCACACGTCTTTTGCTGCTGTAAACGTTTGATATGCTGTACGATCTCTTCAGGGTTCGGAGTTTGTACAAAAGTATCTAGGTGAGGGTCCTCGTATGGTCCGAGATGTATTCCGTCTAGCACGCGAGAATAGCCCTTGTATTGTCTTTATCGATGAGGTTGATGCGATTGCAACCAAACGTTTTGATGCCCAAACGGGGGCCGATCGAGAAGTACAACGTATCCTCCTTGAATTACTCAATCAAATGGATGGGTTCGATCAAACGACGAACATCAAGGTCATTATGGCAACAAATCGTGCTGATACATTAGATCCAGCATTGTTACGACCTGGTCGATTGGATAGAAAGATTGAATTCCCCGTACCAGATCGTCGACAAAAACGTATGGTCTTCCAGGCTGCGACAGCAAAAATGAATCTATCGGATGAACTTGACTTGGAAGATTATGTAAATAGAACCGAGAAGGTTTCCTCGGCGGATATCAGTTCGATTTGTTCGGAGGCTGGTTTACAAGCTGTTCGAGAAAATCGTTACGTTATCTACCTAAGGATTTTGACGCAGCATATAAAAAGGCCGTCAACAATCGCGAAAAGGAACTTGCATTTTATACAATTTAAACCAGGAGCTTAAAGAAAATAATTATTATTATTATCATTATAGAACAACTGATTATGTTGCTGTAGCATCGCTAATTTAAAATGCTGGAGATTTTATATCGTGTTTTTAGATTAAAAAGAAAAGAAATATATGGGGTTATTAATAAACTATCTTAATTTATGAATTATTAATTTTTATTTGCTCCAAATCATCCAGTCGAATCGCATTATCAGCATTGTTCACTTTTCTTCTAGACACTTGGCACTTCAAATACTTGAAGCAGCAGTAGCTCTATCGAGATCGCGACCTCGACGACCTACTACGTTTACGATCCACTTTCCCTTTGGATTCTTTAGAGATTATTTTTGGAGGAGAGTGGGATCGCGACCTCGACCTACTACGTTTACGATCCTCCTTCCCTTTGGATTCTTTAGAGATTATCTTAGGGGGGATCCGGATCGTTCATCACTTTTGCGTTTTTTGCTGCTATTAGAAGATCTCTTTTCATCGAGTTTACTATTCCGGTTCTCTTGCGAAATAACCTTCGGCAGCGATTGGGATCTTTTGTTTTCATTGCTTTGTCTACTTCTACCAGAAGGCCTTTCTTTTCTTCTACTTCGAGATGGCGATCTACTGGATGACCTTGACTGGGAACGTCCAGTTTTGCGTCTTCTGCTGCTGCTAGAAGGGTTTTCCTTTCTTCTACTCGTGGATGATGACCTACTGGATGATCTTCGGTCACGATTCTCCTTCTCTTTCAAAATGACCTTAGGTGGTGACGGGGATCTAGCACGGCTTCCCTTTCCCCTCCGGTTCCTACTAGATCGTGATACATCACTCGAGCGAGACGACGACGACGAACTGCTGTAGCTGCGAGATGACGACGACGAGGAAGAATCGCTACTGTACCGTCTTCTTCTGCCGCGACTTTTTCCACGACTTCGTCCACGACCTCGACCACGACTTCTACCAGATGATGATGATGATGACGAAGAGCTGCTTGAATAGGAACTAGAACTAGAACTCGTATACGAGGACGAGGAAGATGACGAAGTCGAAGACGAGGAAGAGTCAGAAGAAACGGAAGAAGATTCGTCACCAGAATCTGCGTCTTTCTTAGCTTGCGCTGCTAGCTTGGCCTGTGCTAAAATGAGTTTAGGAGCGTTCTTGAGGAATTCTCGTAGGTCATCCGTCAACGGACCCAAACCAATGGAAGTAAAAAAGTTGATTGCGTAACGGGTATTTCGGACGTTATCCTTTGGAAACATACCAGCATACCACAATTTATGTTCATCGTCCTGTGTGTCAAAGCGCCGCTTCAACTTAGCAATCCCCATCGCTTCAGCCATCTCTTGTATAACAATCTTAATGAATATACGGGACGAAGATGTCGTCTCGTCTTCGTTAAGATGAATGATATGCATGACACTCCAGGGCATCGAATCCGTGTGAATAAGGTGTGCGAATAATTTTGCAACATTGCGCAGTTTATTGGTCTCCAATCGATGAATAGTAGAATACTGCTCCGAAAAGCTCATCATAAAGGCATCCTTCCAACGATCGTCTAGTAGACAAAAGCGCGACGCAATCAAGCCGTAGTACCTCAAGAATGTGCGCTCTTGAGAACAGCATTCGATCAACATATTGATAAGTTCCAATTCACGACCTGGAGGAATTTCGATCCTAGCGAGTTTATGGGCACATTCTTCGAAGGTCGCGCTAGACATGATCGTTAAGTAAATCGTTCGTCGCAAGTGAACTAGATCAGCCTCTGTCAAATCTTCCACCACCGCAACTTGCTTGGAGGTAGCATCACCAGCTATATTGACCAGTGCTGTATCAGCGTTCTCACCCGATGCGGATGCTTCCTCTTCGTCGTCACCGTCATCGGACGAATCGTCATCACTACCATCGTCGCTATCACTGTCGTCGTCGTCGCTGCTATCACCTTCTCCCAAAATTTCTGCACGGATGGCCTTCCATTCCGCTTCGTGCTCATCAATTTCAGAATCAAAGGAAAATACATCGAGTTCATCTTCTTTTTGAATATCATCATCGTCCAACGTGATTTCAAATGTGATCTGATCGTCCCGTTCTACTAGATCTAATTCCTCAATGATGGATGGAAAGTCTTTGAATCCGTTCTTTCGTGCCTTCAGGAGTTCTTCAACACGATATTCGACACGATGGTTTAGGTGCCCCTCATGCAGCAACGAACGCATCCGTTCTGTACATGCCCGAACTCCTGCGGAACTGCTATCCAGCAGAGCCTGTCCCGCAGTTTGTAGAACATGAACCGCCACTTCTACCGAATCGTCGGTTGGTTTCGATCCGTCCAATAAAACACTTAGCAACTGCAAGATGATGAGTTCATGGACAACCCCCTGGTGAAACAAATGAACTAATAGTACGCAAACTGCCTGGCACGAAGCCTTATCACGTTGCTTGTAGTATCGACGAAATGACAATATCGCACGTTTTACCATAAGTTCGCCCACCTCAGGAAGTTTCGAATTCACGACGGCGATGATAGCTGCGTACACGTCCGAATACTTCGGACTAGATATTGCCGCTGACATAACAGATTTACAAAGTGGTCCACGCAGCCGAATAAGATTTACCTTTTGGAATAAATCCTGTATTAATGGTTTAATAGTTCCAGAATTGAGACGATTGATCGTTCCGTTGATGACCCGCCGTTGTTCTTGCCAAGTTTCTCGTTGTTGAGTCGTTGCTAGATGTTGTTGGTTTTGTTTTATGTTGTTCCCCACCAGATTATCATGTTTCACACCATTCTGTTCCTCTTCTTGACCTTCTTCTCGTACTTCATTCCCCCCATTTTTTCCTTCTTCCGCTTGGGCCTTTTGTTTCTCTTCTAGTTGTCGTTGTTTTTCTTCTTGCTCAAGACGAAGTTGAAGACGTTTGGCAGGAGGTACATAGACAGCAGCGGCGTCTAATGGTCGCTTAAAACGATCCTTTTCCGCCATCGTCAAATCTTTGATTTATTTTTCTCTTTTAGGCAAGTGGTTGCTACAGCTAGATAGTTGCTTCGTTTTATTATTAGATGTGATTGTGATGACAATTGGGTTTAGGACTTTCAACTTATTTGTTGTTGACCTTATTTTATGGCATACCTTATATAAATATTGAAATATTGAAATCATGTGCACATTTTTTCACGGCTTGTGATGAAAGTGACGGCGCTGTTATTATGCATTAGTTTTTAGGGACTAAGTTAGTCCCAAAAAATACAGCTCTACTAATAGTACAGTAATAATAGTATATTTTAGAAGAAGTAAGCAACTGGATGCCATAGCTACAAAGTAGTACTGTACTATGTTACACTATACTCGAACTTTTCGTCGTCGCAATCTACAGTGCTAACAAGTATCATTATCAGCTTAATTCTAATAGAATATCGGATGGTGGTATTTATTATTTATTTTTCTGTTTTTCTACGCTACTAGATATGAAGTACGACTTCGCATATCATTTATAATATGATAAATAAACGCAATTTTAATACACGCCCTGTAATGCTAGAAGTCTCCGGTGAAATAATAATTCTTATTCAGGAGACCCGTATTTTTTTCTTCTTCTTTTTCGTGGAAGCGGTGTTATTACCTAAACCTTGCTGTAATCAAGTTTGGATTCCAGCTTCTTATTTTCAAGAATCTTTCGAGCGGCCTTCATAAAGTCTTCTTCTAATACATAGTCTCGATCAGATCGAATAGCAAACAAACCGGCCTCAGTACAAACATTTCTCATATCGGCTCCGTTCAATCCATCTGCCAATTTCACAACACTTTCAAAGTCGATATCACCACGCTTGGTAATATCTTTGGCATGGATTTTCAAAATTTCAAACCGTTGTGTCTCATTTGGTTCTGGAATTTCAATCTTACGATCAAGTCGACCAGGACGCAAGAGGGCAGGATCCAAGATATCTGGACGATTTGTGGCCATGACCATTTTTACTTGTGCGGACGATTCGTCGAAGCCGTCCATTTGATTAAGTAGTTCTAGTAATGTACGTTGGATCTCACGATCTGCGCTTGTTCCTTCCGAAAATCGACTTCCTCCGATAGCATCAATTTCGTCCATAAAGATGACACAAGGTTCATGATCTTTCGCAAACCCAAACATTTCACGAATAACACGAGCCGATTCTCCAATATACTTGTCAACGATAGCCGATGCGACAACTTTCAAAAATGTTGCACTAATGTTACTTGCTAGGGCACGAGCCAATAATGTTTTTCCCGTGCCAGGAGGACCGTAAAGAAGAACACCTTTGGGAGCCTGTTTTTATAGTAAAATAAAGTATAATTAAACAACAACCGAAAATAGAAAATATGACAAAATAATTTGCGACATTTTAAGAAAAATATATGAGTGATGTAAAAATGCGGTATACTACTGTTTCCTCGCACTCATTAGCGCCGCAACTTAAACGCAACGAGGTAAAGTACGTTATTTATTCGTGTCACATTCAACGAAATAGACAAATAACCAATGAATTCATTTTTTTGTTTTTTTTGCGTACCTTGATACCAACTCTAATAAAGAGTTCAGGATTCGTCAATGGCAATTCAATGACTTCTCGTAGTTCTCTAATTTGTTCATTCAGTCCACCAATATCTGCAAATGAAACTCCACCATCCTCTTCGGATGCTTGCATATGAAACACCGTTGGGTCGACTTCTCGTGGTAACACTCTCATAATTGTTAATGTTGTCATATCAAGAGCGACACGAGTTCCTGGTTTTAAGCTACCATGACTTAATCGAGTCCGACATCCCACACATACCGTGGTCCACTTGATGCCTTCACAATAAATCGTTCACTGTCTAATCGTTTTAATACATCCCCGATGATCTGACCGACACTTTGTAACGCACTAAGGTCGTCCTCCGTTTTTTGATAACGTTTCCCAAGACCTTTCACATCCTCTCTCATACGCTTCAATCGGGCTTCCACCTCACGATGTTCACGAATCTTGCACGATAATCATCAAGGACTTGTTCTCGTTCTGTTTGTTCTCGCTGTTGTTGTGTTTGTTCTTCTTCTTCTTCCACAGCAGGCTCAGGTTGAGCCGGTGCTGCTGCCTCTTCCGCAGCTGCGTTGCTAGCATCAGCAGCAGCAGCAGTATCCGCCGCGTCTGCGTCGTTATTGTTGCTAGTCTCGTCCATATTGTTGTCGTTATTACTGTCAGCCATATTTCTTCAATGCTTTACTGGATCAATCGATTTCTTCGATACTGTAGAGGGATGAACTGTCAATGTTAATATAGAGATAGACGCTGATAGAGATCATCAGCGTTCTTTTTGAATATTTGTGCGGTAAAAATCGAAGCCTTCCGACGAACGAAGATTTTGGCACGAGTACTATCTTAGCGTTTATAATGTAAAAAAAAAATACAAAAATAACTAACAGGTTTAACACATCATCATCATCTATCTGAAAAGAACTCTAGTAGCTTTCCAAGGTAGCAGAATTAATTCTGCTTTATTAGAACCATTTTCTTCTTCAAATCTTGGTTTATGTTGCATTCAAGCAGACCATTACAAAATATATGCATTCCTTCCTTTTTTGTGGACAGTACCAATAGCATTCTTTGCTTGTGGTGCATTCCTTGCTCCAATTTGTTTTCTTTTCCTTAATTATTCTTCGGACGTACACCATATCATTCATGTGGTGAGTCAACCATTATTGCACTTTCTCACACATTATGCATGACATGAATATAATGTTGAACATACACTACACATGACATACGGCATGCAACAAGCTCAATAAACTGGTACTTGTATTGTCCTTCAAGTACCTACTAGTGTCAATGAGGGATTTGTCCATGGTATAATCAATTGTATGTGTAGTTCCAAGGACTTAGCAGCACAAGCATCCTGGTAAGGTTTCTAGCCATAGAACCTATATATATATTGTATATAGTATATAGTATTTAGTATATAGTATATATAATATATTTATATTACTATGAAACTCAAATATGAGTTTCATTTGAGTCGATTGAGTCGAGCGCAATTATATTGACAACTTTTTCTAATTACCGGGCTGAAGTTACAAATCCGTTATTAATTAAGCCTAAGTGCGCACTAATTCGCTCACCTTATCAGCGAGGAATGAAAAAGTGCGAGGCGCATATCATCGCTCAACTTTTGTTTCAGATTTTTGTGCGAGGACGTCCAATTCGCAAATTGATCGGGAACTTCAAAATATCTCTCACAACTTGCACAACTTGTTGACAGGGGGCGTCATCACTACTTTCTTTTCCTTTACCTTACTTTATCTTCGTATAGTATCATACCATCGAATCGAATATAATGAATGTCTTCAAGAAACTAGTTGTGGCGAACAGGAGAATCGTTCCACTTCTGTCGTTAGCGATGATGGTAACAACACAGATGAGGATAACAACTTTTGTTATCACCAGCATGACGATGGCGACGGAACGGGAAAGATCGTTGGTGAGAATAGTGGATCTTCGTCCCTGTCGCTTTCATCCCTATATGGACGTCGCTCTTTACCTCCTCCGACTGTGGTTACTTGTTCCAAGTTTGACAGTGATGAAGCCTTTGCGATTGTCGCCAGAGCTATGGTGTATAGATACGAACACGATGACTTGACCGAACGGGAGGCGATTGAAGCAACTCTTGGTATGATGGACGATAAGCGTGCCTTTATAGAGGCGATGGACTTGAAATTCACTACTCTAGTTAGCGATGATTATATCTCATCTCAGCAGGACGGTAGTGATGCTATTTCAGAAATCATTATTCAAACTCGATCTATTTTTGATAGCACGCTCAAATCAATGTGGAGAGAAATGGATAGCGACGAATCAACGAGTGTCAACGATGAAACTTTGGTTGAACAAAGAGATGATGATGATATGGTCGGTCTTGAACGGTACGCGAAGCAACCAAAAACTCCAAAGAATCTACGTATGTCACCTATCCAAACTCGTATAACTACAAAAGCCAAGGGGAAGATATGCCCAAAGCACTACTTATTCTAGTGGAAATCAACCATTCAAACGCCAACGTCGATGGTTTTTTGCTGAAACAGAAAAACATTCTTCAGTTACTCCACCATCTATTGGTAGTGAGGAGACCGAATGTGGTAAACTCTTTTCGAATCCATTCTCGGTGAAAAAATCCCTTCCAAAATTTCATTTCGACTTTGGTGGTATCAACAGCAATTCCTGCAAAGGTAACTTTTTTCTAATGGGAGGAGGAGGAAGAGGGTCTCATCAACCCGTACAATCGTTGCAGCTTGATGGGTATTCATATATGGGTGGAGAAAGAGCATCATCGTATTTGCCTCCGACGAGCCCCATTCGCAAAGTATCGGAAACATACAGCTCAGCAACTGACACGGGGAAGTTTATCATCGATTAAAGGGTTATTGATCGAGAATTAGTTGCGGAATGAATGAATGCTACAAGAAATAACACAAATAATAATACGATAGTACAGCAATTGAGTCTAAAAGTATGAGATAGATGGCTCTTATCTTACTATTTTCTGTAGACTTAAATTAGTTTAATATTGTACTGCACAAAATTTCATAACGAATTAGATAAAATAAAAAATTATAATTAAATTAACATACACAAAAAATTAACAATAGTTATAAATTCCGTAGATAAATATATATAAATGGATATTAACATTACAATTTTCATTCTATACTACGGTCGAAGCGAAAACAATTTTCTGAAAAGAGAACATATACAGTACATCATTTTTACGCTACGGCATTCCATTTTCGCGTTCATGGTCCTTGGTGCTCGACGAATCCAGTAGCATTGCACCAAACGCCTTCATAGTGTTCATACGAAGTCGTATGTCTCCCCATCTGTGCTATGGTAAGGGGGAAAAGTATGATAGACTTTATAGTTTCGTTTCGGCTGCCTAATCTTCCAATAGGAATTTGGTATCTTTCCATTAGACTATCTCGTGTATTGATGGTGGCTTTGATAGTGAAGGCTATCATGGAGGCATTAACGAGGATAATCGAAAGGAAATCCGCAGCTGAGACCGTCACATAGCTGTGGAGTTTGAACTCGAGCCCGGAAACAATAGTTAGATTTAGACCAGCCCAAAAACACAGAATACTTATTGCCATACCACGGGGGGACCATAATCCATCCTGTGGAGTATTTTCGATGGGTTTCCTTCCAGTTATATCCAAACCAACTCTCTCCATTATTGCGCTAAGGCAAGGAGCGGACAAAGGAAAGAAAGAAGGAGCATAGGGTGACGAAAACCATATTTAAAACAATCAAATGGTCGGTCTCTCCATCTACCAACAGGAATACCCTCGTCATTTGTTACTTTCATATAGCAATAGAAAGTTTGCCCCTTTCGTATACCACCATTTGGTACAGTTGCAAGAAAGCGCTTGTCGTTTATTTCAGCTTCAAACTGATAGCCTCCTGGTAGATCGGAGGGGGCAACAACGTCAACAATCGGCAGTTCATTTTCTGAACTACTGTGCCCAGGCGGTAACGTGTCTTTTCCGTTGTTATTTTCAACATCAGTGTCAAATGATGAAATTACTTCAAGTTGTTTATCTTGGGTGGGAGGGACGTATCCAATGTTCTGCCACAAACCAGACAAAACCGTTTCGTTGGTCTTCAAACTTTCTGTGATGACGTTGGTTGTATCGAGGTTAGTAACGTTGGTTGGTTGATTCCTTTTCCATGAAGCACACGTAACTTTCCCTGGAGTTCTGCGACCTGGTTCCTCCAAAATTGTGACGCCTCTGCTGTTACCGACTCTGACATAAGATTTGAGGCTTCTTGGAGCTCTGTGGTTAGTTGCTGTCGAGCTAACTCATCTGGGGTGTTTGGTTGTGCATTTTGAATAGCTACATTGTTCACCTTAAAAGTTCTTCTTGATGCCGATTTCGATTCTCTCATTCTCTGTAACACAAAAAGCGAATTGATACAACACAAACAATACAATAAATGAGTTCACGAAGTTGTCTACAGTATATATATATATATATATATATGACATACTAGAAATTACTTACGCTGATGGGAAAATTGGTCCAATAGGAGCATAAAGCAGATTGGCTTCGCCATCACGATCAAGGCCCAGGGCATGACATTGACGAGTCACTAAATGAATTGGCTTTGACGAATCATCCGGACACTCCTTCAATCTGTACCTAACTGCTTCAATGAAACTTTGCCTTCCTGGGACTACCCGATTCAAATGGTACAGGTCTCCAGCAGATAGTCTAATGGTTTTAACGTTTTCATTTGATAAGTGTTCTTCAAATCGATCGACGAGAAGCTTGGCAATGATATGAAACGAATTGTCATTGTGTTTCAAATCCAAAGCTTGCGAGCGAGAAGTTGCACAACTACGACTTGCAATCATAGGATGTGCGGGATCGAGTTTTTCCAGTCGAACCAAAGAGGAAGTTGAGATGTCCTTATACCTTGTCGGCGCCTGGTCTCTCTCATTATTCATAGAAGTATACCTGGTCGTAGATGCTTCCACCTGACGCGAATCGGTTCGGTTTTTGAATGCATTCGTATCATCCCCTTCAGCAGATGTAGGTGATAGATACGAAATAGTATCTGGAGGTCTTGTTTTACTGCTTTGATGTTTTGTGTTGTTGATATTATTGCTCAGCGGAGAGCCAGTCCCTTTTTGCCTTTGTAACGAAAACCTGGGTCCACATTTTGCTCTGCTTCATTAGCATTTCTATTTATCCACCCAAACATATTCGTCTTCGTCGATAATAATATGTACCGCCGACTTTTAGAGTGAAGTCAGATTAGACGTCAATTAGAACCTAACGTTTGTAAAAAAAAAGACAGATGGTATCACGATAGAGAAGATAAGAACGATGGGAATGGTGGCATGTACTGCTATGCTTTCTTAGAGCAGTTTAGGTGGGGTTTATTTCGATACAGTTTACACTTTGAAGTACTTAGTGGAGAGAAAGGTATAACGTTACTCTCTTTGAAAAACGCCTTTTTTTTGCGATTTCCAAATGCATGTCAGGCGCGGAAGAAAAAAAACGGCTAATTACGCATTT
>FMBT01000607.1:0-37541 GCA_900095095.1 Fragilariopsis cylindrus CCMP1102
AAAGAATCACCACCCACTATCGAATATGATATTCATCACACCGAATGATCATAATGAATCCTATGATTCCTATACAGTGATTGATGCAAAATCTAATATTAATTTTACGGATCGATCCTGGTTAGATGATGGATCCTCTACTAATAGTAGTGATGATGAAGGTGCAGGTGCAGGTGCAGGTGCAGGGGATGATGATAACCAATAATAATAATAATCGTGAAATGAGTAGTAATAGTAAAAGTAGAAGGAACAATAATCATGCTAATACTACTACTACTACACAATATGCAAATACTGGTGCAAGTGCAAATACTTTAACTGCAAATAATTTTAATGCCAGTGCTGCAAATACTGTCGATCCAGATGGTACATTACCACCCGACGGGGATGAAAATTATTCGACACGTGGTGAAAGTATTGCACCTACACCGGATGAGGATAATGATAATAATACATTAGATAGTTATGACGAAGAGGAAGAAGTACTCTCCACCACTGGTAATGGTAATGGTGATGCTGTTGGACGCAATATCAATGATGCATTCCACAATAACAATAACAATATCGGTGGTAGTGGTACTACTAATGATGATATTGAAGAACAACGACGACGTCGTCAAAAATCAGCATCATCCTCCTCATCCTCATCCTCGGAGGAGAAGAATAAACTAGCACCAAAACCAAAATATTCCAAATTTCCCGGTATACCATTATTGATTCTAATCGTCGTCTTCACTATATTAGTGTTTGGTGGATTAGTGGGTGTATTGACTTGGTATTTATGGGATAAACAAATATTACAACCATTATCACCCCCCAGTGATGGTGATGGTGATGCAGGAATGATGACACCACTGGTACCAACCACCGTCACTAGTCTGCCACCACCACCAAATAATAATAATCCATCATCGGTACAACAACAACAACAACAACAAATTGAGGATGCGGAATTATTACGTTTATTTTCTACAATTCCAGGTATTGGTGCCAGTGTGTATTCGAATACAACAGCAGGATTGGCAGCAAGTTGGATACTGTATGAAGATCCATCTAGAAATAAGAATAATAATAATAATAATAATAGCAATAGCAATAGCAATATCAGTATTGACCGATCGGACAATGGATGGATACAACGATATTTGTTAGTGTACCTGTATTATTCTACCACACAGAATCGTTCGACAACATGGTTATCATGTAATCCATCAACTAGTAAAGACGAGGTCGGCTCAACTGATAATGCTGATGGTAATGATAATAATATGTGTCGATTTACATACCCAACGGAACTTCCTGGTGGAAAGATTATATATGATTTAGTTCCATCGTATCGTTGGTTAAGTGGTGTCGATGAATGCCAATGGGGTGGAGTCGCATGTGGTAAAACAGTTACCGACGACGTCGATAGCACTACTACACGATTGGCGGTAACAGCCATTGTCCTTGCCGATCAATATTTACAAGGATCAATTGTAACAGAAGTAACAGAATTACCACAATTAGAATTATTAGACCTATCACATAATGGATTGACAGGACAACTTCCTAAAGAATTCCGTTCCCTTAAAACATTACGATTGCAATACAATGCTATGACAGGTAACATACCATTAGAATTTTTTGATTCAGAAAGTATCATGACAGAACTTAATATTGGTTCTAATTCTATGACAGGAAAGTTACCAAATGAGATCGGATTAGCATCCCAAATGGAACGTTTGTATGTATTCGATAACAAATTAACTGGTACGATACCTGCATTTGGTAATATGCCATTACGGACGTTCCAGGGACATGTGAATCAATTTAATGGTCCATTGCCATTTGACGCCAATTATGGTGGAATTTGGCCAGATACGATCCGTGTTTGGTGGTCCTATCAGAATCAAATTACTGGTTCTATACCAAATAATATCAATTTCCTATCTAATTTAGAAGATTTACGTCTCCAAGATAATAAATTAACAGGAACAATTCCTGAAACAATTGCAGATTTATCAAACCTATTCCGTTTTGAGGTACAGTCTAACTTTTTAAGTGGTACCGTCCCCGAAGAAATTAGTTCAATACCACAATTGCGTGATGTAAAAGTTCAGTTCAATTCATTCACGGGTGTCATCCCTACATCATTATGTTTCCTTGAATCGATGGAAGTCCTTGAAGCGGATTGCTTAGTACCAGCCGATGATGGATCTGTTACGTCATTCTTAGCAACAACAACGGAATGTTACTGCTGCACATCATGTTGTGATCCTGTCACAGAAGAATGTGTCACGTATTAAAGTTGATGATACTATTTGATTACTGTTATTGTTTTAATATAAATATATATACATATACATATACATATACATACATACATACATATTTGTTTCTGTGTTGTGATATAATAATATGATTACTGTTGATATATGAACGCTACCGTATAATAGTTTATAGAATGTATCGTGTACTGTATTTAGCTTTTTGTATGCAGTGTATGCAGTGTATGTATGTATAGTATTTCAAATTGATACCTCATTGCCCACAGTGAGACTTCCATCAATTTCTGCCTTTTCAATGATTATCGTCAGTGATGACATTGCCGTTCTTGCCATTGCCATCGCTATTGCTATCTGAACTATTTTCTTTTTGATTGAGTCTGAGTTTTGAGTTCTCGTATGAAGAATAAGATGATGATGTGCGGGTAAACAAAGAATAAAGCTAAAACCGAAACCCAGTATAAAAGAGGATATAGATAAAGATAAATATTCCAGAACTCAAAATGGATCCGATTAGAGAAGCAGCAACAGGCCAGATTTTACTATTTGTGTACAGTAGGATCCCTACACTACTATACTATTCACGAAGGACTACAAGAATTGAAGCCTCATTCATGTTGGATTTTTTTTTTTCAGAAGCTAGCTTCCTTTGCGGTAAACCTATTGCTATTACCGTACCGCCATTCATAAATCGATATCATGTTCAAAGCGACTACTGTACCAATGTACGCATATCAAAGCAACGCCCGTCATTGTCGTTATTGCTAGGTCGACTTGCGTGCTTACGATGATCCTCGATTGTGTGTGCCAGATGACCACGGCTTCAAATCTACAGAAACTAGAAACACACCGTGCCATGATGATGATATGGGATCATAGTAACTTTATAAGTTGCTTTTGTTTCTAACCATGGAGATACTAAATTCGTTTCGACGATGACTTGTTGTTGTTGACGTTGACGTTGCTGTTGCTGTTGCGCAGTACTGGTACTAACGTTGCTGTAGCGCAATACTAGTGCTAACCACCCATGATCGATCAGCATCAGGAGAAGGTAATTCATATGAAAGGTTATTATTGCCTACTAATGATAAATCATCAATGATTGAAGATATTTTACAAGAAAAGAAAAGTTCTGTTATTACAACAACCTTATGTACAACACTTGCTGGAAATGCACGATTAGATGAATTAACTAAAGTTGTTGCTATGTAAAGTACATTAATGGAAGCAAAACGTGGTGAGGTGGATGCAACTATAACTAGTGCTGATCCATTCACAAAACAAAATAGAACAAGTTGCTGCCGCTATATTAAGGCAACATTCAAAGCAAAGGGTGAGAGCCAGGCAAGTTATGATAAGGAAAGGTACATTACTCTAACGAAGGGTTCTCTCTTATATAGGCTTATGTCAGTTAAAATTGATTAAACGACGACAAGTCGATATTAAAATCAGAATAGATAGATAAAGTATACGGGCATGGTGAAGTATAAGTCTCTAATCAAAACATTTAGTTCGACCAAGATTCATTGAGGAGAACAGCTCTTCTTTGAGTAAATATAACGTTGTCGAACGTAGATCATAGATCATACGATAACGAACAACATGCAAACACCACAAACACCATTGTCGATCAAAAGTACTAAAAGCACACTACTTCCCTTCTCGAAATTAGCTACTTTGAGTATCTAAAAAGTGGGGTGAAAATTAACGAACGAAAGTTTGACGTTGAACGTCTTAAGTAGCGTGGAGTATCGAAGAATTGACGCCGAACAAATCAATCTTTAATCGGGTTCTCAATCGTATCTTAGTGCTAAATCGTATTCTTAACGTGAAGACTACTCAATCTTACTCTTAATACAGGTAATACTTAAAGTATCTTCAATGTGACCCAAATTTAAGGTGGTAAAAGCTAGCAAAAATGTGTTGAGAATCACTAACACAGTCTTACGATAGGTATTGGTCAACGATAAATGACTATGACTTACTTATATAAGAAATAAGCATCTACAAAAATTACAAGAAGAAATTACAATCGAAAAATACAAATAAATAATGGCATGATGTATCACAACTCTTCTGCCAATTCATTATTCTTTCATAAGGTCTATACGTTGTCGGAATATACCTGCCAACAAGCACAGAAAAATAGAATGCACAACTCTGAAACTAACTAGCGTACAGTAACTAGCGACTAATAGCTTACTGTACTAATATCAATATAGGATTTGCCTTGGCTAGTAGAAAGAAAGTATAAACAAAGTTTTTGTTTAAATTACTAGATTTCAGATGTATATAAATTATGTAAATATGTTTTAAACTTGCTTAAACTGCGTTTTTTACTTAAGTTACTTATTATTTGTTTGTTTATAATGTGTATTTCATTCATTTATTGGTTTCGTATTGTATTATTTCTTGTTTTATACCATTCATTGGGCAGCAGCATTCTTTAATGCATCAATAAGATTTTGAATATTGTCTTCTGTAATCTGAATACTAAGATCATCATCATTCTTTCCAATTTGGAATTTATAACTTTCTGCATTAGCTATGAATTGACCAGCCTTCTTTGATTCCAATCCATCACCATCACCATCAGGATTTAGATTGATGACCATCGAACTTTCCTTGATAGCTCCAGCTTGAGTACCAAGAGCAATGGATAAGGTACCATCAGCAATATTATCTTTACCACCTACTATGACAGCATTTTTTCCACTTACTTCATTATCTTCACCACCCGTAGCAACAGAACGATCGCCAAGAACAGAACCACCAACACCACCAGTTCTTACAGCTTCTTTACCATTACATAAAATACCTCCACCACCAGAAATTGTACAACCGGAACAATTTTCCTTAAAATCATTAAAATCATCATCAGATTCGAAAAAACACACTTTATTTTCTATTCCGCCGGTAATAACAGAGTCTTTGGCATTGAAAGCAATGAAATTAGCAACTCCACCAGAAATTGTAGAATCCGTTGACCTCACAGCAATTGCATTAGCTTCTCCACCCGAAATAGTTGAGAATTCTGAAAAAGCAGTATTTTCACTACCGCCAGCAATGACAGCATATTCACCATCTGCACTGTTTTGAAAACCACCATTAACGTTAGAAAAATCACCTAATGCTTTGGGATTGAGTCCAAAAACCACAACACTAGATTCACCTGTCCGATTAATAGTTGGTTCTGAGCTTGGTTCTGAGCTTGGTTCTGAACTTGGTGATGCAGTAGGTGACGCAGTGGGTGATGCAGTTGGTGTACCAGTAGGCTTGTTGCTTGGGAGATCAGATGGCTGCTGAGACGGCTCAAAACCAGGAGCAAAGCATCCTTGATTATAGTCTTGACACCATGGTCCAATGGTCGCATTTGGACTATCTATACCATTAGGACAATCAGTGTTTTCCAACATATCAAAGGTACTAACAGTATCAGAAGTCTTTTCAGCCCATGTGGAAAGGCATTGATTGAAAGAAGTTGCCCCAAGCAACATAAAATCCATATCCTCTACCTTAGAGACATTCCATGAGTCAAGTGGTTTGTTGAAAGAAGTTGCATATAGGATCATTTCAGACATGGTTTTTACCTTAGAGACATCCCATGAGTCAATAGGTTCGTTAAACGAAGTTGCAAATAGGAACATTGCTCTCATATTCAGAACTTGTGAGGTATTCCAATCACCAATTAGTTGGTTGAAATAATCTGTCTCGGAAAACATTTCTTCCATACTCTCTACCTGAGAGACATCCCATGAGCCAACAGGTTGGTTGAAAGAAGTTGCACCGGCAAACATTCCATCCATACTCTCTACCTGAGAGACATTCCATGTGTCGATTGTTTGGTTGAAAGATTTTGCTTCAGCAAACATTCCAGCCATAACCACTACCTGAGAGACATCCCATGAGTCAATAGGTTTGTTAAATGAAGCTGCTCCATAAAACATTCCATCCATATACTCTACCTGAGAGACATTCCATGAGTCAATAGGTTTGTTAAACAAAGTTGCACCAGCAAACATTCCAGCCATAACCTCTACCTGAGAGACATCCCATGAGCCAACAGGTTGGTTGAAAGAAGTTGCCCCAGCAAACATTCCAGGCATATACTCTACCTGAGAGACATTCCATGAGTCAATAGGTTTGTTAAACGAAGTTGCACCAGCAAACATTCCAGCCATAACCTCTACCTGAGAGACATCCCATGAGTCAATAGGCTGGTTGAAAGCTGCACCCTCAAACATTCCAGCCATAACCTCTACCTGTCCAACATCCCAACACTCTAATGGAGCATTAAAAGAATTGGACCGAAACGCATACCTCCCAAACGCATATTCCATATCAGTAATGCCCGCCGTATTCCAGCAACTAATTGCACTATATTCTGATGGACAATCTCCATCTTCGATTGTACATTGATAAATTAGATCCTGGAAGGAAGTATCTTCAGTAACAAAAGCAGAAACGTCCAGACGTGTACCATTGCATGCAGAAGCACAATCCAACGAATCAAGTTGACGGTGATGTTGATCATAGTGTGGGTGGTTATGGTAGTAGGAATCAGTCATTTCCTCCTCCTTATTGAATTCTTCTTTATCAATGAGGAACATAGTAGTAGTACCAACATTCTTATATTCTATACCTTCTAGAAAAGAAAGTGGAACACAATATCCACTAGATGCATAGGATGCATCTTCTGGTTCAAAAAAGTAACCATTTTCTTCAATTGCTTTGTTTTGAGGAACACAAGCATCATTAGGGGACGAGCAGGTACCACGATTTAGATGACCATAGTCCATCTTCTTAATACTTTCTTTATCCATAGAGATGTTCCTCTTCATTAAAGAATTATCATCAGAAGTAGCAGTAGCAGCAGCAGTAGCAGCAGCAGTAGTGGTAGTAGTGGTAGTAGTGGTAGTAGCAGCAGCAGTAGTGGTAGAAGTGGTAGTAGTAGTAGGAGAAATATTGCATTCCTCCAATGATTTTCCTTCTTGATGTTGTTGATGGTCTACTAGATGATGAAGCATTTCCTTCTTCTGCATGATATCACCTTTATCATCAGCAAGCTCTACATCATTTGCTTTGTTAGGACGACCATCAATGCTATTTTGAATCTTCAATGGCTCAAGACGAGACCTTTTGCTCTTGTATTTGACTTCGATAAATTCTTCAAGGATTGATGCTGTTACATCATGTAGGACAGAGTCATGGGGTTCTTCCATAGCCATTGTGACCGAAGTCAACGGAAGGCTTGAGAACAATGGAATTAACGCAGAGGAGAATCTCATTGTTGGTTGGGGGATTTTGGATGATTGATGCTTTATCTACTTGTAAAATATATCTTGTTCTTCCTTTTCTTGTTTGTTTTATCAAAATTATGTGCTTTTTCTAATCTGAATTTAAAAATGTCATGCATTACTGTACAGTTTGCTAGCAGGTACTGTACGGTAGTGTTCTTTATTTTTCGCAAAAGCTTGGTTTTGTTTCCTTTCTTTTACGGAAAAAGCTTTCAAATCTTCTTTTTCCTATTTCGCACTAGCAGTTTTATTAGCGCATGTTTTTTTAATGGAGGCCCAAGATCATCGCATATAGAGTAGGCCCTGAGCTTTCGTTTGTGATCCAACCACAAAAATTAAATCCTTTGCGAATGCCTTGTTGGGCCCACACAAAATCAATATGTGTATTTTGAGACGCTCATGAACTTGAAAATAAATATTAATATTGCCTTAACACAAAATCAACTAGTGTGCTTTTGAGACGCTCGTGAATAGAAAATCAATATTATATTGCCTTAAAAATAAGTCTGCTCATTTATTCCAATGCGCGTACCGTACCATGCGCGATGAACCCTTTCGCATTCCTATCTTCTTTTTCGCGTTCTTCTCATTTCTTGCATGAATTCAGTGAGCCATTAACTAGAAATGAAATACCCAATGTCTTCTTTTTCGCTCAAAATTCGGTTCTTCTCATTTCTTGCATAATTCAGTGAGCCCCTAACTAGAAATGAAATACCCAATGTCTTCTTTTTCGCTCAAAATTCGGTTCTTCTCATTTCTTGCATGAATTCAGTGAGCCCCTAACTAGAAATGAAATACCCAATGTCTTCTTTTTCGCGCAAAATTCGGTTCTTCTCATTTCTTACATGAATTCAGTGAGCCCTTAACTAGAAATATTAAATTCCTAAATTTCTTCTTTTTCGCGCAAAATTCGGCTGAGCCCATATATAATATAATATTATACTATTATAATATTATAATTAACTAGAAACATGAAATTCCCAAATTTCTTCTTTTTCGCTTGCAAAATTCGGTTAATCTCATTTCTTCTTACTTCTGTTATTCATTTATTATTTATTATCGTTCAGTCATTCTACTGTATTTCCATTTTCTAGATGATACTTAGTGTAATTGTCTAAACAACGGAACTAACGTCCTAAGTAATCATTATTTGATCGACATCGACATCACTGAATAATCCAAATGCAAATGCAAATGCAAATGCAAATGCAAATAATAATGCATATATAAAAGAAGAATGAATCGAATCAATCGAGATACTACTTCTAAGTTACTGTAACGTTAGTACTGTACAACGAAAATTGTGTTCGGTATTAGTCGACTGACTAACTCGACTCACTCACTCACTCACTCACACAGCGACACTTTTCGACACTTGAAAATGACGATGACGATGACGATGACGATGACAATGACGATAATGACACAAATACCGATTCATTCATTCATTCTCCCGAACACTTCTACAAGTTCATGTATTTAGATCTAAGAAAAAACTGGTCCAATAAAGCTAACATGGAATTGCTGTCATTGCTATAATGATGAATGAAAAAAACTGAAACAGAGAAGAAAAAGATTGACGAAATGAAATCTATTCTATTCTGACGACCCATACATGGCAACTAACAACGATAACGATTTGTTCGCATATATATATATATATATATATATTAGAATAAGCAATAGCAATAGCAATAAAATGAACTCTAATAAAATAAATCGTTTTTTGTCTATTTTTCTTTCAAGCCGTGAAGTACAGTATGTACCGTGCTGTATATAAAAAACTACTACGAGTAGACCTAGCTATATGAACAGGACGGTATAGAACACTTGGCTACATTTTTACGGTGGCATTATAACAATTTACACTAACAATGCATGTATATTTACGTAAATACTAATTCAATACAAACTTTTTGTTTATAAAGTGGAAGTTTTTTCTTCTTCTCTGTTTCCCCATACGAGCACACTGGTTGCAGCAGCAGCAGCAGCAACACCGTCGTCATCGTCGTCGTCGTGTTGTCTTTTCTCTGTGCTGATAATTTAATTATGTTTCTTCTTTTTCTTCTTACTACTACTACTATTCGATTTCTTCTTCTTGTTCTTGTTCTTCTTTTTCTTAAAACTATTACTTTTTTGCGCATCCTCCTCCTCCTCCTCGTTGTCGTTGTCACCGTTTTTGGTTGTTTCGTTTGAGATAGGAGGTGTAAATACAATATCTTGTTGTGATGCTTTGTTTTCATCCTTTTTTTGATTTATTTTGGCGGCGGCCATAGCCATTTTTGATAACTGTTTCGTTGCGGCGTCTTCCTTGGAAGTAATTGATGTTGCATCGACTACGATTGCACCACTACCGATCGTCCCAAATGACTTATCAGTGTAATCTGACTTTATTGTATTAGAATCATCATCCGTAGACCATCCACTTTCCGATACCATAGATGTACGTCGATCTGGTGGCAAGGGTGGTCCATTCCCAACAGCGTTGAATGAGGTTTTTCGTAATGCAAGATCTATTCGAAAATCATCATCGTCTTCATCGCCATCGCCGTTATTATCATGTAAATCGTCCTTTGTATCATGATCTTGATCAATAATTTGCTTTTTAGGAGTTGCTTCTTAGGAGGGCAGAGAACAAGAAAATACACGACACACGATGAGTAAACTATATAAATGATTGAATTTGTACATATTCAGAACCTACTACTCGTTACTCTTACTCTCAAGAAATGAATCAAGTGAAATTTGAGTTACACCTTCTGCGGCGTTGCAATTATCGTTGTCGATGTCGTTGCTATCACCATGGACTTCTTTCTCTTCTACTGCTACGGCAGTATCACTCTCGTCTACAATTGGATCTAATTGGAGTTCTTCGTTACGAATAGATGCGACAGTCTTTGGAATCTGCATTGGCTGGTCTTCGTTGATTACGTTTCCATCGGGTGAAGATGATGGAATGATGATATCTTCCACTTTGTCTGTATCAGTCAAAGAAGCTTCAAGTTCTATTGTTTCTTCGATGTTTTTGACATTGATGACTTCCTCTGTATTAAATTGCGATAGTGCTGCTGGTGCGCCATTACGTACATCAGCATCATTAAAGACATCATCATCCGGTTGTATATTTTCTTCGTCATCGACAACCTTCGCGTCATCTTCTCCTATAGTCGACGGTGGTTCATCATCCTTTACTTCATCTATCGAAGGTGTCAATACTTCCTCTTGTGTAGTGTTATGCACAACTTCGTCCTCCGTTACCTCTTCACCCGTTACCTCTTCACTAGCCGAAGCTGGTGCTGGCGCTTCGTCTTGTGAACCTGCCTCAACAACAACATCGTTTTCTTTGGAGATCACATCCTGCACTTCTTGTGCATCCTGCACTTCTGCTTCCCTAGGCGAAGATAATGTTGACTCCATGTCTTGCACATATCCACCGACCATTTCCTCCTCAACATCGTCTTGTTTTTGAATAGGAGAAGATGATATCGGTGCGTATCTAAGTTCATGGATTCTGATAAGCTGTCCATATCGTGCATTAATTCAAATGAGTCCCACGTACATAAAAATTTGACTTTTTCATTAGCATCTACTAGGAAGAATTGTGGGTATTGTGCACGGATACCGCTTATGGCGAATAATTCATTTCGTCGCTCACGAATATTCGGGTCGGGGTCGGCTCCATCGAGCTGTTCAAGATGTTGAGGATCTATTCGCATCCTTTCAATATGGTGAGGGCCCGATCTTGTGCCGTTTTCTGCTCTTGTCGTCCCGATGTTGTCGAAACTAGCATCAACAATCTCTTGTTGCCACTTGACTTTGAACTTTCTTGGAGGTCAGTAACGTCTAATTCCGATCCTGATTCGTCTTCATCTCTCGGACGCTCGACGGATTTTGATTCGTCCTTTTTGGTTTCTCCTGTAGTTTCACCAGTGGGCATTTCTCCTTGATCATAAGATTCTGAAAGTTCAAACTCTGTTGCTGTCTCGGATGAATCAATCACTTCCTTCTCTTTCCATTTATCTTCGATTGGATACGTTGCAGGCCGTAGGTCCTGCGTCGAATATAGCACGGCTGTATTATTATCGCCATTTTTAGGTTCCTTCCATTTCTCTTCTTTTGAAGGTTCGACCTTCTTCAGCTGTGCCGTGGCATAAAGAGATGACGCCAAAGATTCGTGGCTACTCCCATTGATCTCGTCATCACGACTTGCCTTCCATTTGTTTTCCCTTGGCGGTTCAACTTTCCGTAGTAGCGTTTTTGGAGATACAATGAAGAAGATGATTCCATCATATGATGATATCATCTCGTTCGCTGAGAGACTCGTCATGCAAATTACTCTTAACCTCCTGGCTGTCGTTGCTAGATATATCAGCGTTGCCTACTGCAAGAATAGTGTAGGAAACTTAATCGAGGATATCGAATGTTCGGTACCGTTGGTGGTATCCCCGCACCAACAGGACGCAAATTCTGGGGATCTACCTTCCTAAGATTCCCAGTTGAATATAAGCTACTGGAATTATTACTCCATTCGAGGGATGGCAGTGATGCCATAGAGCCACCAAGACTAGCATGTTGTTGCTGCTTCTGAATGTCCACGGCGGGTGGTGCTACCATCTTTAGTGATGATCGACGGTTGGCGTATGCCGGTACATGCGATGGTACCGCCCATGTTCGTGCTTTACTGGGAGCGTTGCTATCCAAACTTATTTCGTGATCGTCCGTTATCGATTCATCTTCTGTCATTTGATCTATGGTAGGTAACGACAGTCTTCTCGTTGATGACCTCGGGATGATACCCCCTTTCTTTGACGATGATTTCGTTGCAGGTGATTTCGTCCATGATCTCATGCGATCTTTGACACTCAGAATTGGTGCAGAGGCATGCATACTCATCGTTATGTCATCGTATTCTTCAGAAGATGTTGTCTTGCTCAAAAACAATTCTTGATCCCCTACTGATAGACTACCACCGGTACCTATCGACGATTCATCTCCTCCTCGACTACCGCCGTGTTGTCCGGTATTCTTGTTTGTACCTGATGCAACACTACCACCCCGACTACGAGCACCACCCCAAACCTTTGTTCGATCTTTCACACTCAAAAGACCATCAGCAGAATCATTTGATAAATCACTTGATGATCCAGCAATACCGATAGTCACTGGACCGATCCCGCCAATGTAGGAACTAGACACTTGAGGTTTCACACCACGATTGGAGGCCAGAGAAGCAGAGCTATGATCACTACCTGTACGAAGAAGTGATTCAAATGCTGCTCCAGACAACGCGGCAACGTTGGTTGTATTAGCAGCAGTAGGAGCAGCAGCAGAAGCAAGATAATCTGAATTTGTACTTGAAAAGGATGATGGATTAGTACTCATAATAGTAGGAGAACTAGCATTCATGTCGACAGCGACAACTCCAGCCAATCCATCTTTCTTCGTTGATGTTACGCCGTATTCAAAAGACCGACGCGTATTAGACGTTGATGCTACTTTCTTTTTTCTTTGTGGTGGTGGAGACATCATCATACCTGCTGGTTCACCAAATAAAGATAAACGATCTCTCACAGATCGTTCAAATATTTCTGCTTGATCAACAACCTGTTGTTGTTTTTTCTGTTGTTGATAGCTCGAAGTCAATGATAAATTATGAATGGACGATGCCAATGATGGTGATAGATCAACAAGAGCATCAATACTGATATCATCATCGTCATCGAAATCAGCGTTGTTTTTATAGTCCTCGCCGACATTCATCGGTGGCAACAATACACTCATATTAGTAGCTTTCTCCTTTTTTGTTCTTGTCGCCCAAGGAGAAACAGGTGAAACATCAATTCCATCAACACCACCAACAGCCGAATGATCACCGGAAGTTATTGATCGTAAACTAGTACCCATATAACGTCCAACACCAAGAATCGGACGAGATGATAAGGGTGAGGATTTTGATTGTGTAGATACCTGTCGTAATTTAATACCATCAATCAAGATTCCTTTTTCTTGTTCTATATTATCATCATCAAGAGGTGATGAACCCATCATCAGTAATGCATTCCTTGTTGGTTTTAATTTATGTTTCGCTTCCGCCCAAGGTGATGATGATGATGGTGTCTTCACTGACTTTTTAGGTTTACTCGCCCATGGTGAGCTTAAAGGATTACGTTGTATGCCATCACCCAATACACCACTATCATTATTATTATTTTTATTTTTATTATGAGTATCATCATCATCGGTGAATATCTCTTTTAATTCCGGGTAGACGTATCTCCCCCTATCGTTGGCGTCACCGCCATTTCCACTACCACCTATATCAATCGGTGGAGATAAAAATGATGAATATGATGCTGATAGTGATGATCTTGGTCCAGTTGCAGTATTTACAGTTGATATTTTAGCTTTTCTTGCCCATGGTGAACTTAGAGGATTACGTTGTATACCATCAACGGATAAAATACTACTACTACCAACATTATTATTATTACCACCACCAATAGGATTCTGATGATTTTTATCATCATTTTTATCGATGATTTCATTTAATTCTGGGTAACCGTACCTCACCTTATGGTTGGCATCATCATCATCATCGTTATTATCGCCGCCGCCATCATTTTTACCACCACTACCAGCTGTAACAATTGGTGGAGATAAAAATGATGAACATGATGCTGATCCTGTTGCAGTTGTAGTTGCTGCAGTTGATTTTTTAGCTTTTCTTGCCCATGGTGAACTTAAACGATTGCGGTGTATACCATCACCGATTACAATACTACTACTACTACTATCATCAATATTAGTATCATTATTATTGCCATCACCAATAGGATTCTGCTGATCTGTATCATCATCATTTTTATCGATGATTTCATTTAATTCCGGATAACCGTATCTCCCTTATCACCTGTATCAATTGGTGGAGGAAAAAATGATGAATATGATGCTGATGCTGATGAATTGGATGATCCTGTGCAGTTGCACTTGCTGATGCAGTAATCGTAGTAGTAGTAGTAGTTGATGATTTATTAGTAACTTTTTTCTTTGGTGTTCCTCCCCATGGTGAAATTAAAGGATTACGTTTAATACCATCACTAAAAGATTCTTCTTGATCTTGTTCTGGTTCATTTTCTGGTTCTGGTTCTGGTTCTTTTACTTTTGGTTTTGAACTAACAACACCAACAACATTATTATTATTATCATCATCATCTGATGATGATGATGAATCATCTGGACGATTACTTCTTGAACGGTTGCTCCAATATGGTATTTCATCATTCTCATGAAAATCAAGACCAGTTGCAATACCAAATAATGAACGTTTACTTCCTCCTGTTGTTGGTTTGTTGATGATCTTATTATTCTGTTGTTTTTTCATCATCAGTTTCTTCTTCTTCTTCTTCTCCTCTGCTGCTGCTGCTACCACTGCCTTTGCTGCTGCTAACGCTACCACCGTCGTCGATGGCGATGGCGATGGCGATGCCGTGGAGGCTGTTACTTTTGGTTTTGATGTCGTCCTCCATGGTGATATTGTTGATATCTGTATATCATCAACAACACTAGTAGTAGTAGTAGTAGTAGTACTAGCATCAACAACAGCATTACTAGTAGTTGCATCTGCACGTGGTGATTCTGGTGGATCCAATAATGATGGGGGACGCACAGCTACTTTTGGTACTGGTTTTGGTGTCGACCTCCATGGTGATAGTGTTGATATTTTTACATCATCATCCACAACACTAGTAGTAGTAGTACTAGCATCAGCATCAGCATCAACAACAGCACTACTAGTAGGTGCTGCATCTGCACGTACACGTGGTGATTCTGGTGGATCCAATAATGATGATGGACGACGATTCTTATTGTTAGCAGTCATCATCGTCATAGTCATATTCATATTACCAGTACTAGATGATAGTTTATCATCATACATTGGATTCTTTAATATTTCATCAGTTTTTAAACTGCTACTACTAGAAATACCATCAAAATCATCATCGTCATTATCGAGTTCTTTGTAGGAAGGATTATTCGTCATCCATCTACTTTTAGCACTTGCTATAGGACTTCTCTTTTTTTCCTTATTGTTGTCCATACTCTTCTTTTTTACCACTTTTCTTTTTCTTCGGTGATGACAAACGTTCGCCACCAGATGATGGTGATAGTAAATCTAGTCCACTACTACTACTACTACCACTAGCACTCTTCTTCTTACTCTTACTACTCTTCTTCGTCTTTTTCGTCGAAGACGTTGGAGTAGTTGATGATGGTTCTTCTTGTTCTTCTTTTGTCTCAGAACTAGAAACTAAATCACGAATGGATGCAGTTAAATCGCTATTACTACTACTACTGTTGCCGTTGTCGAATTTCTTGCTACTACTTTTCTTTTTCGATGACTTCTTGGTGGGAGATTTTGACAAATTCTCATAAACTTCTTCTGGTGACAAAACAACACTATTCTTAGTTTTCTTTTTACTAGTACTACTCTTCTTTTTTGATGGTGAAAGAAGAGTATATGAATCGTCGTTTCCGTCTACTACTACTTTGTCGTCTTTGTCTTCGTCGACTTCTACTACAGGAATATCCCACTGCCAAGATCCTCCTCCTCCACTACCTCCGTTAGATGATGATGACTTTTTCGACGTTTTCGACTTTGCCTTTTTCTTCTTACTACTAGGACTAGTAGTTGTCTCTTGTTGTTGTTCATCCGATGGTGCTGATGTTATTGAGGGTGTAGTGGTAGTTTCTACTACTGGTATTGAAGATTCTTTTATCATGATTGATGCTGGTTGTTTTTTTGACTTTGACTGCGGATGAACGCATTCGTCGTCGTGGAATGACTCTCTCGGTACTACTGGCTACAGCGGCGGCAGTGGCAGTACTAACACTTGGTGTGACAGTAGTAGTAGTAGTAGTAGTAGTGCTGCTGTTTTTATTACCTTCCATCATTTTGATTTGATTTGATTTGATTTGATTTGACAAATTAATTTGTTACTTCCGTCAACTCCAACTCAACTCAACTCAATTCAATTCTCTGTTCAACGGATATTTCTTTCTCTTTCTCTCTCTCTCTTTCTTTCTTTCTTTCTATCTTTAACTCTCTTTCTCTTTCTTTCTTTCTTTCTGCGTGTGAATGTGTGTGTGTGTGTGTGTGTGTGTGTGTGTGTGTGTGTGTGTGTGTGTGTGTGTGTGTGTGTGTGTGTGTGTACCGGAGTTTCCACACCAAACAACAAGAGATATGCAACAAGGGTGAGTGATCGGAGTGATGTGCTTTTGTTCTTGATGCTCTAATGTGTCGTGTATTCTTAACCCACCCAAACTTCAATCACACCAAAAAAAAACGGAACGGTATGGTTGTATGTGCATTAAGCGTAGCTGCTTTTTCTTTTTTACATACAGTACCGTTTTTTTAGTGATATTTTATCATTATCCATAAATCTAACTGCACATACTTCCTCCGTGCAACGCTTGTTGACCGCACGCTATAGCTTGAAAATTTAGCTCGTAATTAACACCTTCAACCATGAAATTTGCAAGGAGGATGAGGGAAACTTGTGACTTTAACCCTCTATTTTGTGAGTAGATCTTAATATTCTAAGGTTTTAGTGTGCTTTTACAGACGCTAAATTTTCAAGCGATAGATCTCTGCGCGTTTACGGTTCGACGGAGGAAGTATACGACTTGTGACCTAAAAAATGGGTCGTGATCGTGAAGGAAATTCAACTTCGCTTAAAAACAAATCCACTTATTATTTAATTTAAGATATATCCCCGATAAACGCCTAAAGAATCTAAGCAATCATATAAACGTTCTTGGTAACGTAACGCGATGGATACGCGATGGATTTATATAATTATTATATATAAGATCTTATATATATGAGGTATTCGCATGGCATCGCGGTTAGATCGATATATATATATAATATTAACTATTATGCATTGATAAAAATTCATTGCACTGTAAGTATCATTAGAGATAGTCACTTGACAATAAATAAACCATTATATAAGAGGAAATGACTAAGGTATATGTATCTATGGTCCATTTATTATAAATATTATGGCATAATAATATTAACTCTGACTATAGAGAATGCCCGACGCCACAGCACTGCCCACTCTTGTCATCATACCCTAGTAGAGTATGGGGTCTACACTAGACTAGACATCATGTAGTAGTATAGTCGCCTTCTCTCTCCGAAATAATGCCAAGTAATCTACTATTACTACTACTACTTACTTACTTACTTTATCGTACGTTGCCGGTAGTAATTCCATTCCTCCAAATCGGGTACAGGTAATTTCTTTTCTCCCGGTACCCACACAACGATTCCTTCCTCAACCCAATCGGTGACAACCGTATCACTTCTTTCTTCTTCCTCCTGAACCTCCTTGAAAGTCATGACACTATTCCGAAACCGTTCTTTGGTAGTTGTAGTCCATTCCTCTTCCTCCTCCTCCTCCACGTCTTTCGTATCGGTAGTAGTACCATCAATAATTGTTTTTGTTGTTGTTGCTGTTGTTGTTGCGTCTTCCCAACGTTCGAGGAAGGATCTCATGGGTACCGCCCACATCGGTACCTCGTCACATGAGCATTCCGAAGTATCACAATAACTTCGATACAGGCGAGGAAGATGATTGTGCCGGTTGAACCATTTGGCGGGCGATGAAGCGGCGTATACGGGATCCAGTTCCAGTTCCTCCAGATCCGCCGCAAATATCACGGCAGCAATGAAAATTTCGTCTTCTTCTTCCTTCTCATCGTCGTTTTCTTCTTGCTCATGCTGTGGTTTGTGCAGCACAAGTGCTACCACAATTCTTCCTTCGGTGTCCGCACTCCCCTCCACAACAATTCCTCCGGGTGACAGTTGTTGATATAACTTGCGAAGGGCAACAATTGCGTCCGGTACGGGATAGTCTCGAAGTACATTCATGGCTCGTACGAGTAGTAGTAGCGGTCGTTGCTGTTGTTGTTGTTGTATTATTTGTTCGTTATTTTGTTGTTGTTGTTGCTGATGGTGTTGTATTTGTAATTGTATTTCCTCATCCGGCTGATGATGTTTTAGTAGAGGTAGACAAAAATCGGTCGTACCGAGCCGCAGAGATATTTTTGTTAGGACATCCTTTTTCGCATTAGTATTACAACAACTACTACTACTACTACTACTATTATATAATACAGCCTCCGCATGCTGCAATCTGTCAGCATCCACCTCTGTCCCAATAATTAACACTGACGACGACGATGGCGTACGTGTCGTCATCATAGTGCCGGACTGTTGTTGTTGTTGTTGTTGGTGGTGGTGGTGTTCTAAAGCCGTAGCAAATTCAATTGTCGTCGCAGGGTCGTCACCGATTCCCACGTCGACAACGACAACAACAGCAACAGCAACATCAACAGCAACAGCAACATCAACGACGATCCCATTATTCACAGTACTTGTATTATTCCTCATCCCTATACTATCTGTATTGTCCTGCTGCCACGCAAATAACTTCCGGGACAGCAATAGTAGCGATTGTTGTTGTTGTTGTTGTTGTTGCATTAGGGCTAAGGCAAACGGTGGAATTTGCAACAGGAATAAAGCACGGTCCAGAAGACGCATCCGACCGGGTGCTGTATTGCCATGAAATCCCGATGCATTTTTGGTAGCCCAGGACGAGGGACGAGGACGACATTTTGTAGTTGTCTGTTGTTGTGACAATGGCTTAGGAAGAGTTGATGCTGATGACATGGCACATGCATGGCATCCTAATTATTATTAACAAAGGAGAGATGATAGGATATGTAGGATAGGATATATCAAACGGCATGTCAATTACTACTTTGTCGTTGTCGTACAGTATATTTTATTTCGAGCTTCATTATCAGGCAACACACATGAACTTTTCTATTTGGAGGGAATTCCTGAGAAGTAGTGTTTTTATTTTGAACTATTTTTTCAATCCCTAAAAGTAGTGTATCTGGTTATAATTAATAATCCCCCGAAAATTATTCGCATAAATGTATAGGGGGGGACACAAAGATGTATTTGAGGACAAAATATTTCGTACAAAAATATTGTGTATGTACTCCAATAGTACTATTTGAAAGGGTTGCAGAGGACAGCACCAAAATAAGTCGGGTGCACTAACATCCACATAGTATACTAGAATATTGTGTTGGCATCCTGCAACTTTTCTATTCCTGTGGTTGTGGAATAAAATTCATTACGCTGTTATGGCAGGCATGCACACAAATAAATATGGAGATTTTTGATCAGAAATGAACCAAAAAATATCTCATTTGAAAGGGTTGGTTGCAGAGGACAACACCAGATAGGCTAGTTGAACTAGCATCAACATAGTGTACTAGAAAATTGTGTCTGTCTCCTAAAACTTTACTGTTCATGTGGTTGAGGAATAAAATTCATTTCACTTTTGTTGCAAGCACACAAACACAATGATTTTGGATCAGAAATAATGAACCACAACATATCTCATTTGATAGGGTATCAGAGGACAACACCAGTACAAACATGCACATAGTGTACTACATCATTGTGTTTGCCTCCTACCACTTTTCTGTTCCTGTGATTGAGGAATAAAATTCATTTCACTTTTATGGCAGGCACACAAAAATTCCAGTGGAGTTTAGTTATCTGAATATTAAATAACTTTGAATAACTTCTCCTTAGGTTCTACAACCAGCCTGGTGCACCAGAATACTACCCAGTCATCCATCTCATGCCCATAGGGGATGAACCAAGGGTCATGATCCCTCATACTTACCTTAGTCTTGCCTCCAGAACACAAACATTGCATTTTGGCCAACATGTCATATTTTCATGCCCAAAAGTATCATTCAGAAATAGGCTGCCATAACATCAAAACAAGGAATTGGACCATGGTTTGAACACCCATATACCTTCCATATATGTGTATGGTCAAAATACACCAACCATACTTGGAACATTTGCCATATTGGTGGTGTGGTGTGGTGGGGAACAATAGAATAGACATAAAATAGCCCAAAATGCACACGTTGCAAAAATATTTGAGGTGCTACCGCACCCATACCAGGTATGCTGAGTCCCAAATAAAATAGCTAGGCATCAACCTAATTTATAAAGGTTTTGGATTATATCTTTATCTAAGGTAATCATACATATATTTGGGGTGCCACGGGTCAAAACCCACCGCTATTAAAATACACAATTTCTCTAAGTGCCAAGTGCGCGTGTAATCAAGGCAGTGATGCACCATCAATACAGACCAAATAACCTTGAAAAGTTTTATGGAGCTCAACATTATACCTATGGGTACAAGGCCCAACTATTGCTTAGGGCTCTAGGGAGGTTAGGAAGGTGTCAGGGTGTGCTAAGCGCCAAAAAGGGTCATTTAGGCCTCAAAACAGGGTTTCCCCCTCTAGCGCCCACTTCAGCATGGTCCTGCCCATAGCTCTCCAAGTTTATATTCCCTTTGGTGTATATGGTGAACCCCATGTGCTTACTTTGGGACAATTCATCTTTTTGAGTGTGAACTAGGTCACATACCCCCCAAATGGGCCTTTTTTCCCATGTCAAATGGCTGCATCACACCCTTTACCACCTTCCAGTGTAAATAATACATACCTAGCGCCCCAAAGTCCGTCCATATATCCATCCTATACATATGGTAAGGTAAAGGAACTCTCCCTGACCAAAAAGTAGCATTTTCCTGGAAGTTCTACCCTGGTTTGTGTCCTGAACAAGATATCTCATAAAAAGATGATGCGTGTTGTGTGTGAGCCTACATTGTGAGATACCAGTAGGCTTACAAGACTAAGAAATACAACAATTCTCCATCCAATAGGTTAAGTGTAAACTTCATAGTTTATTTTTCCGAAAAGATGACCTTTTAGGTGTATATATTTGATGCTAAAGTTTTTATTATATACTAGACTAACAAATACGAGTAAAAATTTGGGCATGATTTAGTTTTATACTGAGAATTCATTTTAAGCATGATTTAGTTCTTATGCTTGATAACATTCCTTACCACGGTGGGCATACTCAATAAAAAGTTAGAGCCAGTCAGAAATTGCTCATTTTTTGAAGGGCTGTTTTAGACCATTTTCGCGGTTGACGGTCCAGACCGGTCATCGCGCGAAGTGGTACTAGTGATCCACCAAATATTGGCATGAAATCAATTGGGGTGTAAGAACTCAGGGGCACAAGTCGCAGGTTCGATTCACTCCAAACCCATCAGAGAGATGGATAGCTACTATGATCTGTTTGTGTCTCATACTATTTATTATCTCTATGGTTTATGTAACAAAGGTTAGGTGGATGGTGGTGTTCCTATTTCCAACTGATGAATATGTCATGTGTGTTTCTAATATTGTGATACAACATCCGTTGTGGTGTACTAATAACACTAAGAAGAACTAAAGGAGTGGAATAGGCAAAATAGCTCCACTTCACATACTACCATTCATCATTGTATACTACTATTACATCATGAACCAACTCTGATGATAACACTGATTCAAGGACTATATATTCTTTCTTGGGATGATAGGAAGTGAATCCAGCAGGATAAATCCACCCTATATACTACCATACTACATAATGACAACCAAATGATGATTACAATGTTTTTGGGGTTGTGTTTCATTATTTCTTGTGATATTCTTTTTTCTCCATCCATGTCATACCACTATGTTATACTGTTGTCTTTCCTAGACATGTTGATGTTGATGTTGATGCTGATGTTGAGGAGTTGTTGTTGAAGTTGTTGGTAAATATTCTTGCTGGATTTGCTATTATGGAGTATGAGCAGGGGTTGATTGATGTACGCCACACTGATACTACTAGCCATCCTCCTCCCACCAATCTGATAAAGTGCTAATACATGTAATAACTAGATTCTCTATTATTTGATATTAAGGTTGTGATAAGAAATTATGAGTGTTTCATATTCCATCTGCGATCTTCTTCCTTTGATAGGAAAGATGTGATGTAGTTGTTGTAGTGTGTGTACTGCGCTGTAATCCTGGTATTCGTGATATATGATATATATATATATGCTATGCGGTCATTCGGGTCATTCGGGTCATTCACTTCATTCGCTCTAGTCCTAGTTCTCTAAGTACTTGTGCTAATATTCGCCCTGAATCAGGCCCAGACTTGGCATATATATTAGTATATATATTGCGCTTGAGCCCTGAATCAGGCCCAGACTTATCAGGCCCAGACTTGGTTCTTGGGGGACTGAAATTGTGACTAGACTTGGATCTAGTATCCGCGCTCGTTGCGCGACTACTTAGTATTTTAATACAATCATCATATCAGTGCTGCACACACATACTATAGAACTAAGCTTATTTCTTCCACACACACATATGCTAGATAGCACACATGTATCCATAAGGCAAAAAGTGTGAAAGAAAAGAGAGATAGTGATGATGATTATGACACAAGAAAGAGAGACGAGAGAGGACAAGACATTCACACTCTCAACCAAACAACAACAACATTTAACAACAGCATCATCAAATCATTTTCCCCCCACTCCCTATGCTATGCTATATGAGGCAATGTTTTGTTGGGGTGTTGATTTGTAAGGAGGAGACTACTCAGTACCACTTACTTACTCACTGTAACTGATGCTCTGCTCATCATTATTTATTACTATTTTTTATTTCAGTATTTTTTCCGGGAATCAATGTGGATGACGAGTCACGGATTGGCCTTTCGCATTTCTACACGCGTAAGATTTCTTCTAACTAACTACAGTATGAATGCATATATTACTGTATATCGTGCGTCATCACACGTGATGCTTTTTTTTACATTGTTTTGTTCTTCCACGTAGAACTTTTTTTGAACGAAAATTGATGGGCATCAACGGATGGGCAAAAGACAGCATAAAAGACAAGATTCAACATCTTTAGACGATAGAGAGAGAGAGCGAAGGCAGACATCATCGACACAGTTTAGTATTGCATATTGTAATTGATTCATTCTATAGTTCTTAAAAGAGAGAGAGAGAGAGAGAGAGAGAGAGAAGAAGAAAGAAAGAAAGAAAGAAAGAAAGCATTATGAAATTCTTTGTTGGGATATTATTAACGCTGTTATTGTCAGCCTGTTTGTGTGTCGTTGCTGCATCACAAGAATATTATGATGACTACGGGAATGACGGCGGTGTCGACGGTGGGGATTACTACCAACAACAAGAGTATGGTGGAGATTATTATGGTGACGAAGGTGGTGGTGGAGGTAATGATGCTGCTGGTGATTCCCTTTATGCCGATTACGCGAAACGTGAACAAGATAAAGCTATGGGAAAAGCGGGTGGATTGTAAGTAGAAAATAAATAAAAGATAAATTGTTGCGCGTAGCGTTCCGTGTATTGAGTCGAAATCGAAGTCGAGATTAGGACAGGAAGCAAATCGTGTATCGATGGTCCAGCCTGAATCGGTAGGTCACCCACCTACCGTAAGTTGAGAGCTGAAGAGAGAGAGAGAGTGACGTCGAATGGAACGCCGTGTGTGGTCAAGTCTATGGAGGATTTGTCGAGAAGCGTTCTTTTCCTTTCGGGTACTACCTACCTGCCTGGCTATTTTCCTCTAAAGAAACGTTTCATTATCCAATAAAGACTGAGGAGAAGCGGATGGAATAAATATCCTGTCTATTTCGTTTATTTTTTTGTCGTGTCAATTATTTTCGTTCTATTGTCTTCGCTCGTCGATTCATTCATCCATTCGAGTACGTACGACTAATCTAGACTTCATTTCTTTCCTTCTGTCCTGTGTCTCTATATCTCTTTTTCTTCTTCTTTACAACCTTCTTGTAGATCACCTGTATTAAAAAATGTATTAGTTGGTGCAGCATCCTACATTGTTGGTGCCAAATTTCATTCAAGACGTGCCATTAAAAACAAGAAAAGTCCTCCTCACGACAACAGCAAAAATTATATGAACGATACGTTCAAGATGTCTCCGCATTGCAATTACAGAATTCACAATTACAAGAATATATTCAACAAAGTACGGTACAACAATTAACCGAAGAATTTTTAACAGCCGATACGAATAATGATCGACGTGTGTCACGATTAGAATTTGAAAAATATAAAAAACAATATTTAGAAAAACATCCCGATGCGGATCCTGGTATGTTTCCAAGATTTGAAGATTTTGATCCCGATCATAATGGGATGGTCACATTAAAGGAACATGAAGATTATTATCGACAACAAGGTATGGTGGCATAAAATAAAATAAAATGAAGTAAAATGAAATGAAATGATATATTGACATGATAATGGAGAACGTACGTACTTACTACAGGTATGAATATTATCAGGAGATATGATTCATTTACCACCAAATACTACTCGCACTTGCACTTATATCCGAGATAATTCTGAAGGTAATAAAACAAACAAATAAACAAAAAAGAAAGTAAATAATGCTATTTATACAAAGATGAAAATAAAACACAAACTATGGTATTCATTAAGTCTATCTAGGCAGGCAGGTAGGCCTGTATCGTATTGTATCACCCTCCCTCCCCCCTCTCCCACCGTGCATGCATGCTCTATGTATATCGTATACGAAAATTAAACACCAACTATGTTATTCATTAAGTCTAGATAGGCAGACAGGCAGGTAGACATGTATCGTATTGTATCAATCTCCCCTCCCTATTACGTACCGTGCGTCCGTGCGTCCGCCCTTCGTATAGCTAGAGATATGCAATACTGTCGTACATGTCGTTATCGAATAGCCATTTTTTCGTTGCAAGCTTCTACCTTCAACACAGACATACACGAGAAAAAGGGTACTATAAATGCGTTTCGACTATTAACGTAATTTTGCATAATGATTACTACTCTACAGGTAATATTATATTATATTATATTATATTATTTTATGTGCATTACAGTATTATTATAGTATCAAAAATCGGACACCCGTAGAAGAAAAAAGGAGAAGAAAGCAAAAGCAGAGAATGAATCGCATCGCATCGCATCGTATCATACAATCTATCTCTTCTCTCTCTTTCTATTCTGGCTGCTTTCAATCAAATTTGTCCATCCCCGTCGAAATACTCACGATCTTTTGGTTTCGTTCGTTCGTTCGTTCGTTCGTTTTCCTCTTCGTCGTTCCTGCTTCTCTCCTCCTTTCATTCTTCTCTCTCTCCCTTTTAAAATAAAATAATGTTGTGTTTTCGTACAATAATAGAAAATTTAATATTCGTTTTATCTCTTACTGCATACACACACACTATCTCTCTCTTTCTCTTTCTTATTTAAAATCTTTTATTACCTAATCCACCAGCAAGTAGTCCAGATAATGTACCATAGACACCAAAGGCTAATAGTTGTGGTGGTATACCATTAATAGCATATGGATTACTAATAAATGGTATCCCTAATCGACCGGATGTAAAACCGAAAAATCCGATTGTGCCACCAGATATAATATTATGCCATAATGAGGATCGACCATGTATCCCTTCCATTGGACATTGCATTGCATGATATAAATACATTGCACCAAAGTATGTACCTATATTAATATTAATAATAATAATCGTCCGAAAGAAATAAGGGAGGAGAAAACAACAAAAAATGGTTGAGACATCTAATTTTTGTTTGAACGCTAACAAAGCGAGTTTCCGTTCCGTCCAAGGGAAGTATAGTTTACTACAATACGCCCTAGTAGAAAGAAAGATGATTGAACCACGATGCTTATATTAGCTACGCTTGTATTTTCCATTTTGAATTTTCCGGTGTACGAAAATGAATGAATGATGGATGGTGTTTCCCGTACATCGGATGTGTTACCACTCAGTAAAAAAGATGTGAGGATGTGCATTCGCTTCATCCACAAACAACATACCCATGCATCACCGTAGACGAAGCCTGTATGACGAAAAAGAGAACAGTCCCTGACACTCCGAACGACACGACAATATGGCTGGTGCAATGATTTGATTTGTTTTTTCGTGCGTAGAGAAGGTAAGAGCAGAGCAGAGCAAAACAATCCGATAGCTTTCAGAAAGCAGTGTTGCACCGTCACTCGTTCACTCACTCACTCACTCACTCCGAACGACGAAGACGAACAACAACAGTCCTCACTCTTCCACTCGGACCCCATCCATGAATACCCCCACCATAGTAACTAACGTACCTAATTTTTGTGGTTTAATAACTTCCTGTATTGGTACACCTTGAAATGCATCTAATGCTGAAAATAATATTGCACCAATGGCAGATGATTGGATTGGACTGGTTAAACAATTCTTTTGATAGGCAAAACTTTTTGTATCAACGCTATTAAAAATATTATTATAGGACATGATGATATTGAATGTTGAATGTCTGCGGATGGATGTAACTGTATTGTTCTCTAGTTGTTGTTGCGATTGCAGTTGTGGTTGTTGTTTTAATTTGTCTAGAGATACCAAGTAATATTGTGCTGTCGGCGTGTATGCTGCTGCCTGTACGGTAGTTGTGTTGCAAGAGATGGCTTGTATGCTTTTCTTTGTTTTCTTGTTTTCGATGATATGATGTGCTTTCTTTTTTACTGAGCGAGCACTGACTGAACGATTTTATTTAGTCGATTGAGTCGAGTCGTCGAATGAGTCGAAATCTTTTTGGAATCTTTTTTAGCGTGGATTGCTTCTTCTCTCTATTCAAACAAATAATGGAGGATGGGAACAATAATGCATGATTACGGTACATCAGTTTCTATATATAATGAATCGAGGATGGGTTTCTGTTTCTTTGTTCTTGCTCCTCTTAGGGAGGAGCGTTCAAGAGAAAATCTGAAGAGTGTGGTAACAAATTTTTCTTATTCAGTTATAACTATGAAAGAGGAGAATAAGCATACATTAGGATGGTATGTATATAGGGAAGGAAACAAAATCGATACCTACTATTACACTGTGATGCTTGTGCTACTGATGGTAATGCTAATGCTAATGCTAATGCTAATACTAATATGAATGCATCTATAGATATATATTCAATACATCTATTATTGTTCCTACTACCACCACCGCTTATGGCAGTCAGTACGCATCGATTGCTATTATGTGGTTTGAATAGGATGAGATCCTTTGTGGTAACAAGGTCCGACTTCTGATAAGTTTCTCTTGTAATGGCTTCGTCATCATCATGCAGTGCTAGTATTGCTATCTAAATCTTTAGTACGATTATTATGATTGCTATATAATTTACCTATTGTTTTTGATAATGTGAAACTAATATAAATCTAAGCATTTATTTATTAATTCAATTTTTATTCTTCGAAAAACAATTCGAGGCACTTTCTTCGAGCTAACAATTTGAAGCAAGTACAGTGCCGTACTGTAGCGCGCGTGAAATCTCTAAATCGCCACCGTTAATTCCGATTGACGCGCGCTCCAAAAGTCCGCAACTTGAATATCTACTCGTACTTTTGGAACCACGACTACCGTAGTAGAAGAGAACAACACCTTACAGTAAAGGTATCCACTGTTCGAGTCACATGTCATTATTGGGCACTATTGTGTCGCGCCAGACTCACTCAAATCACTCGACACTCGACTCCCCACTGGATACCGTCTTCTTCGTCTTCGTCTTCGTCTTCTTGGTTGTTTTAGTTTCGTTGACAGCCTTGTCATTGTCATCGTCACTTACAATAACAATAACATCATTATCATCGTCGTTATCATTATTCTTAGCCTTGCTTTTTTTGCTAGTCTTCTTCTTCTTCTTCTTCTTCTTGATCGTTATTGCATCGTTATTGCTGGTATTGATATTCATATCTTTTTTGTTGATATCATCCTCTTTATTTTTCTTCTTCTGCTTTTTTTGCTTCCTTTGCTTTATTGTGTGGTCGTCGAAGGTTGCTGTTACTGCTGTCGTCGTCATCGCTGATGAAACTATTACGTCGTTCCGCTGCTGCTCCTGCTGCTGCTGCACCTGCTTACTTAGTATATGGTCGATATAAGGTTCCTTATTATTTGATGGTTGTGTTGTTGATGATGGTGCCTCGACGTCAACAACAACAGCACCACTATTAAAACTATCCTCCATTATTTTTGGCATCGATTCTACTAATACTACTACTCGTTCTTTATCTTCTTCGTGACTGTGATCGCGATCGCTATCGTGATCATTGTTGCTGTTGCTGTTGCTGTTGCTTTTGTTGCTGTTGCTGTTATCAGTTGAGTCTTGTGCTCCGCTATCGACAGCGAGGATAATGTTGTCTTTATTATTGTCATTATCAGTAGAGTTTGAAGGTTTTTGTTTACATTTCTTCACGCAAATGATAATACACTTTCCTACTGTAATATCATATAAATCATTTATAGATTTACGTACATCAGGTTTAGACATTACCATACCACCACTTATTATACCTTGCAATGAGAAAAATAGTAATCCCAAATTATGTAATAATCCAGATGAAGGCCGATCAGGTACATAGGCAATATAATACATAATCATACCAGGAAACCATATAAAAAAGAATACTAATATAATTCTCATGAAATATATAACTAATATATTCAATCGTCCGCCACTACTTCTTGTACGACCAGCGTTATTATTGCTGTTGCTGTTGTTAATGTTTGCTACTGCACGTCCTGTAGTTGCTGCAGCGACGACGGTGGTGGTATTATTAGAGTTGTTGCTGTTCTTACTGCTGCTTTTCGCACTACTATCAGTTGTTGTATTGCTAGTGCTTGTATTATTGTTACGACTGCTTTTCATTCGTGATAAGAAACCACTTATTCTTTGGATCTTCGTTCTGCTAGCGCTATTATTACTACTGTGATTGTCGTAGTTGCTGTGACTTTTACTAGTAACGTTACGTCGACTACGTCCAATCTGATCATTTGGTAGTAATTTTTGATACCAAATAATAAAACAAATGTATACCAGAAATAATAATGGTATTCCAACAACTAATATGAAAAATGTTGGTATCGAATAGTTTCGTAGTTGAATGAGTGGTATTGTAGCATTAGTAACAGTTTCACGGGCACTACCAGTAGTAGTAGTAATATTGCTGCTACTGCTAATATCATCATCATCAGAGGATGTCCAGTTATGTAATAAAAAATACCATACTATACCAAGTATGATTGCATATATAGATACAATACTAAATTGAATGGATGCTTTTTTATAACTTGGTGGTGAGTATCGTTGACAATTTTTCGTTCTTCGTAATAATATCATTACCTCACGTGCAATAATAGCATTCATATACATATTAATTGTAGCACAGGAACTAATATATCCATCAGTGGATTGATTCCATCCACTATAATCTTTTCCCGTCACAGTCCCTAACAGATATACATTAAATATTAAATCTGGTATACTTAAAAATATCAAATATAAATTATAACTGGAATAATCTGGACTACCACTGTTATTTATTCTTGCTCTCTTTTTTCTTCTGTTATCAATAGTTCTTGTGGAAGACTTATTATTTGTTTCCTTATTATTCTTGTTTCGATACAATGACAGACTTATAGCAACAATTAATAATACCGATATTATGGTGGATAATAATGCTACTACAAATTGGGTCCATATTGTTGCTTGGAATGCAGTTGAATTTAAAATAAAACTTCCATTGGAGGATGTGGAATTGGATGCAACTGAACAACATTCATATTTCACAGTATGTCCAGTATTAATAATAATTTGTGGATATTGATATATATCATTATAACAATTCATATCACTACCCGTCGGCAAGTTACCAAAATAATTATTATTTGTTATTACAGTACATGATTCACAAAACATATCTTGTACACAATCTGGATTTGGATTAAAAATATTAGAAATCGAAGCAAATTCGTCATCGATACTAAGTTTTTGGTCACAACATATATAGGATAATGGTATACCAGGTACGTTTGTCATTGCACGTTCATATCGATAATAGGATGAAGCTTCACACCATGACGTGACATTCCATGCATTTTCTTTTGTCTCATCTAAATATTGTGAATTTTCACAATGTCTTGTTGGTGGTTCTTCTACTTCGGTATAAGAAGACGCGTTGTCAGCATCAACATTATTATTATTATCGTTGTCCTCGTCAGGCTGCTCAGGAGGAGGACAACATGTATAATATTTCAAGTTAGAATCTTGATTCGTCGTAGATGATGATGATGTAACAGTAACATATGTGCCGTCGTTTAGAACTTCCACTCCAGTGTAATTATCAGCACATATAAATGGAAACATTGTATTTGGTCCAAGTCCATAACAATTAAATATGAGATCATCACCTTTGGTGCTGCTGCTACTGCTACTACTACTACTAGTAGTAGTAGCTAGTGGTTGCTTCAATCCTGTGGATAAACATTTACTTTCATCACATGTTGATACAAATAATATTGGCTTCGTTCTGTAATCCGTTGTGTCAGAATAAGCTGTTGCAGGTGTTGGAGCAGGTGGTGTACTAATTATAGTCGGTAAATAATCATCATCCGTCATATTCTTTATTATTGGCTGCTTAGTGCTTCCCTGCTTGCTTCCTTGCTTATTAATCCCTTCTTGCTTGCTGTTGTTTTGGTCGGTCGCCTTTTTATTATTATTGTAAGACAGATATCGAGAGAGTCGCTGTGTTTGTATATCTGTGCGTATGTATGTGTACGTGTGTGGGTATGGGTGTGGGTGTGTATGTTCCTCTACTGTAGTCTGTTTCCTCTCGATTTTGATTTTGATTCTTATTTGTATTTTACGACGAGTTGATTTGATTCTATTTTTATTCTTCTTCGTCGCGTTTGTGGTCACTACTGCGTTCGATGTGTGATGCTAGTGTTCGTTTACAGTGTACAATAGTCCTGCCTCTTTGGTTGAGTTCAATAATGATACATACATACAGGAAGTGAAGTGAAGTAAAGTGATCTAAACTGATCTACTGTATGTGTGAAAGCGAGAAAGAAGAGAGAGAAAGAACTTCATAGAATTCTATCGGCTTATTATTGCCCTTTTTGTTCACAAGTTCTTCGCAAAATATAAGCTTCAATCTTGTAAAATATAAATTAGCTAAAGTATTATAAAAATGTACGATTGAATTCGTGGTATCTTTCAACGACGAAATTTGCAAGGAGGATGAGGGAAACTTGTGACTTTAACCTCTATTTCCTTTTACAGACCCTAAATTTTCAGACGATAGAGCAGTTGAAGTTAGCGTTGCACGGAGGAAGTACTGTACGGTGCGTATTTTGATGTCAAAAGTTCAATAGCTAGAGCAGTAAAGCGCTGATGATTTTATTAAGCCTCGTCTTGCAGTTTGACGATCATACCGGTAGGCTGAATGAATCGTTGTACTGTTTACCGTACGTACAGTACAACGAATTTAACGCGACGCGCGCATCCCGGCGTATTAATATTATTATAACACCCTTGCGTTTGCTTCGCCGACATCACCATTGCATCTTCTCTCATCGCGTTTCTTTTGGCTTCCTTTTTTTGTTGTACATTGTACGTTTTGAAGTAACGTTACTTCATAAAATATATCATAATATCATATTTTCATTATCGTCGATTTTAGTGATTATTGTCATTCGCATCGTTGGCGCATTGCTTCACTGAATCCACCGTATCAGCCAATTACTGGTACTGCGTATCAGTATCAGTATCAGTTTAGTCAAACATAAATCGATTGATCGGTCTCTCAAAATAAAATGGAATCCTACGCGACTACTACAACAACTAAGGCGACGAAGAAGAAAAAGTCATCTTCATCGTCGTCGTCATCATCATCATCATCATCTAAAACGACAACATTTTATAAATTTTGTGCAGCCGAATTACCAGATGAATTATTTCAGAATGAAATTGATGTCAAAAAATGGATTGGAACTTATAAAATTGAAGACAATGATAATGAGAATGACGACACGCTACCACCATGGATGACAACAACATCGTCGAGAAATGGTTTTGATTCCAGTACGTTAAATACAGTTCTACCGTTCAAAGATAAAATGGTGGATTATGAACGTTGTGTTGGTATATCATTATATATGATTGGTAATGTAGCACCATTTTTAATTCCATTATTACTATTAATTTGGTGTATTACTTACCAACAATTATTGAAAAATGTTGTTCAATATTTAATCCAATTTTTGGTTCTGTATCAAGGTACATTATTTTTGATAGAACGCTTTTGGTTTGTACCCTATTTTTTGAAAAAATATAATTTTGATCATACTGATCACAAGAATAGTCCAAAACAGTCCCAATATTTATTTACCGAACGGAATACCACTAAATATTGTTCCTTATCCTATGTCTGGCCATCCAGTATCCATCGTCCGGTATTAGAACATACCAATGTGATATACTGTTTAATACCACATGGATTAGCACCCTATGGTATAGTTGGATATCCCTATTGGTCTAAGATATGGAATGATAAATTATGTTCCTGGACCTGTGCCCCTATTTTATTACGTTTACCACTGATTGGTTCTTATATGAAATCCATTGGATACATACCCGCAAAATCAAAATATATATTAGATGCATTGACTAAAAAAGATGTGAATGTTGGTATTATATTAGATGGTATTGATGGTATGTTTCATTCCACCAGTAATGATGAAGTGGGTGCTATATTAAAACGAAAAGGTATAATTAAAATTGCATTAAAAGCTGGGGTACCAATCATTCCATGGTAAGTGTAGTGTCTCTTTTTCCTTTGATTTGTTTTCTTTGGTTTTGTCTTGGTTCTACGCTGTTACTGTTTTGTTTTGATATGAACGGTCGTTGTTTGTTCGCATAAGATGTCGGTCGTCACTGTTCGTTATTCGCATCTTCAAAACAGCTCGCTGTCGTTGTTCGCTGTAGCTGTAGCTGTAGCTTGTTTCGTTTCGGACCCTGATTGTCGTGCATACCATTATATCTGACCGTTGGTATCTGAGGTCGCTCGTTTTCTCACAACATGGATATATACTTTCCTTCTTTCTCTTCTTTACTTCTTTTCATTTTCATCTTCTTTTATTCTATCTATAGTTATGGATTTGGTCATACACAATTGTATGATATATATGTGGATCCATTTGGCATATTACAATACTTCAGTAAAAAATTAAAGTTGAGTCTAACACCATTCTTTGGCCGGTATGGTTGGTTTATGGGACCACCCAAACGCAACGTTGCTGTTACTGTTTGTTTAGGTGAACCAATTTATCCACCATCCTCATCAAATGATAAGAATAAGAATAATAGTGATATTATAACACAAGATCAAATTGATTTATATCATACAAAACTACTGGATGGATTTACTACTGTATTTGAAACACATAAATCTGGATACTATGGAAATACTGCTGCTGAAAGTAAGAGACTAGTTTTTGTGGAATGAATACAGTTCTACTGTACCGCAGCCAGTTAGTCAGTCAGTCAGTTGTGCAAACTAGCATGATTAAAAAGGAAGTAAGAATCATGAACAAATTTAGAATAAAATAAAACCACACACACACAAACAAAACACACACCTCTTTACGTACTACTGCAACAGTAGCCAGCTTAAAAAAAACATTCTGTTCTATTCTAACTAAAATTCAATACAGTACACTCGGAATGTATATTTTATATTTTCATCCTAGCGTTACTGCAGTTACAGTAGTACAAAATGTAAAGAAAAATATTTCATTCTTCAACGACTCGAATCGACTCTCGACTGATTGATTCGATTCGACTCGACTATCCATTTCCGCCTAAGAAACGATAGCTTTCACGAAATAATAACATTACTTTCACGAATTGAGAGCGCGCACCTCCTTTTTTGCGCGAAAATATGTGTAAGGATTTTTTTCGATGTTTTCTTCATGTAAAACAAACTCATTAAAACAACTTGTAGACAAACACAAATAATAAAGACGAAACACAACACAATACAATGCAATCGTATAGAAACAGAAGACCCCGTCTCACTGCTGAAAGCCGTGCCAACTATCAAGCTCTTGTTAGTCGATGTGCTGCTACTACTGCTACTACTGCTACTACTGCTACTACTGCTTCTTCTCCTCCTCCTCCTCCTCCTCCTCCTCCTATTAATGTTGGGACTGTTCGGACTCTATGTAGTCGCACTCTTATTCGCCCACAAGGAAGGGATACAACTGCAATCAAGTTTTACAATGCTTTGAAGGAATTCGAAGCTACTATTGATAATCCTATCAAGAACTTTGAAGACTTGATGTTATCAGACATCCAGAATGATGTTGTTGTTTTCATTCTGACAACACATGCATATCGTATTATAAACCAAGGCATGATTCCACATGGCTGGTATAAATTAAATGGTTGGAATCAGGCTAATCCAAAGGCGCTGCAAGTGGATTCTTTAATGAAAATGGTTGAGCCTTTGTATTCAATTCTAAAGGATTGCTTTCCATCTCATCCTTTCTTAACCAATAATCCTATGAACCCACCAGCTTGGTGGATTGGAATTAAAGCGAATCTAACGAAAGGTCTAACAAAACAACGGCAAAAAGGTGAGGATGAAGAATTTGATCCGAAAACAGCTAGTCTTTACATTGTTAACCGGCGGCATCCTATGTTGGTAAAAGAAAAGCTTGGTCATATGCATTATTTGAAAGATACTGATATTTATCATATAGCAAAGAAATTGATGAGTGCATCAAGACTACAAGGATGTGATAATATGTTACATCGAGCACAGATTGTGATCAGTGCATTTGCTGTTAGTAGAGGTGGGGAAATTAAGTGGTCAAGATTTTCATTCTGGTCATATGATACTCGATTTGAAGTTGTTGATATAGGATGGACAGAGATTAAAACAGGTAATTTCTATTCAATGCCAATGATTAATTTTTCAAATCCTAATTTTTTTGAAGTAGATCCAATACATGCATTTGCAAGTGCTTGTATGGCAAATCTTAATATATTGAATCGTTATGGAAATGATAATCTTGATTTTGTTTGGCAAGATCTGCACAATATAGCAGATGCAAGTGTTTGTGGTCGTTTTAGGCATATCATCAGGGCATGCCTTCCTGATGATATGCCAAAGGAAGTAAAGTTAAGATACATGCCAAAATCATGGAGACGAGGTGGTATAACAAGATTAGCACATCAGAAGGATCTTCCATTTATTAATAAAGTCTCTCTTTCTGGTCACAAGAGTGGTTCTCATTTTGAGACTTATGTTGATGCTACTACAATCGGTCTCTCATTGCCAGCAGTGATGACATTGGCTGAGTACGAGAATATTCATTCTATTCCAATACCACCTACCTTTGATTCTGTTACTGGTATTAATAAAATCTCACAAGCAATGAAAATTAGGATAGTAACCCGGCTACTACCAACCAATTTAAATGATTGGCAGCCTCTTGGTCGTTTGTTTCCAGTTTTAGAAACGATGGCAGCAACAATTATTATGTCCTACAACAAAATGAGAGCTAGATACCTCTCTTCAAATCCAATTGTCTTTAAACTAGAGGAGTTATTTATTAACGATCCAAGTTTATCACTACCTTTACTAAGAATTATGTCATTAGATATAAGAACCGGTTTTGTTAATGACAATATTCCACATAAACAAATTAAAGGAGATGATATATCAAAAATTATTGATGTTGTCAACCATGGTAGTGCATCCCATGCACAGATGCGAAATCAATTGGTATCTCTGGTTTCGTTGGTAGAAAATCTTAATATCAAACTCGATTCAATACAAGAAGGTTGTAGTGTACAAGATAACATACAACAGCCACAGTATATTCCACCTTCATCAAGAAAGCGAGCAAGACACAACAATAACACCCAGATTGAATGTGATAGTAATAATAATGATAACGATAATGATAGTAATAGTAATGTTAATGATAACAATGATAACGATAATAATGACAACAATGATAATGATAACAATAATGATAACAATAATGATAGTAATATTAATACATCGGCAACAAAAAACAGTAGTCTTGGTCGTTTATTATTGACTAATGTTTTACGAAATACACCTTTGACAAAACAGAAAATGTCTGGTATAACATTACAACAATTAGTGAAGCAACTACATGACAGCAATTTAATCAAGCGACATGTTACTTCTAACTGTACATTTATGAACAATATCTTGGACCAAAGTTACCTGACTACTCAAGAAAAAGGACCCTATAATTGTGCACTTGAGACTGTATTTGTATCATGTAATAAAATACAATTACAACAACTGCGAAAAGTAATTGATACTCCTGATATTAGTCATGTAATTAAAGATATCATGAATCAAACCAACACTTTTTTGTTCAATTTAGAGATGGAAGCTGGTTTAGTTAAAGTTTCAAGTAGAAAGAAAAGACAATTTCAAGATAAAATTGGTGGCTTTGGTAAACGGGCCTTGAACTGGAAAAAAAGTAAATACTATGGTCCAAATTTAGCAGCAAGTAGTTGGAAGGAGAAACATATGTGGGTCTGCTGTGATGAACGTGGTATTCTAATGCCTTCCCATGATAATAGAGAGATTCGGGATGTAGTATAATAAATGAATAATATAATCAACAGTAATATCAATAATGGTACGATTGTTACTAGTAGTACTACTAGTTGTACAATCCTTAGTACTACTTAAATAATTGGTGGGAAGTGTGTTGTATTGTGTTGTATTGTGTTGTATTGTGTTGTGTTGTGTTGTGTTGTATTGTGTTGTATTGTGTTGTGTTTCGTTTCGTTTCATTTCGTTTCGTTTACTACTAGTTGTACCACCATTACTACTACTACTACTAGTTGTACGATTGTTACTAGTAGTACTACTAGTTGTACAATCGTTAGTACTACTAAGATAATTGGTGGGAAGTGTGTTGTATTGTGTTGTATTGTGTTGTATTGTATTGTGTTGTGTTGTATTGTGTTGTGTTGTGTTGTGTTTCGTTTCGTTTCATTTCGTTTCACATTTATTTCGAAAACATAAGAAAACATACATAATTGTAATG
>FMBT01000707.1:0-20942 GCA_900095095.1 Fragilariopsis cylindrus CCMP1102
TTGATTTGAGAGCACAAACGGCGGCATTGTTTAATACGTGTAGTGTTACATCAGGAGTGCCGTTCCGTCCGATTCGAATCGTGCGTTATATTACTATTACTGCAACTATTGGCGGACCGGACTGGCCTTTGAAAATGCATGCAATGCTAAATGTGATTTACCACTGGTTTCGTAAACAATTCCAAGATTATTTTGATGAATTGCATCATAATAACTGCTATACTGCTGCTGCTTGTTCCACTGCTAGTAGGATTCACGCTGGTGTGGTTGTTAAAGGATTGAGCTTCCCCGCAAAGGATGAGCGACTTTTTTACGTTCCCCTTGAGTTGTTCCGAATTAGCCTTAAGGTTAAGTGCCACTTGGTTCTGCCCTTGAAGGATGCGAGATAAATTCCTGTTGCTGTTGTTAAAGGCAGATGATGACACAACTGGTTGGGGTAAGGGAGTTGGTGAAGATGATGTCGTACCAGGAGTTGGACTATTGCCCTGCTTACCGACGCTGCTCGCATCGTTGTTGTTGTTATTACTACTATTATTATTATTATTATTGTGACCAGCCGTTGCAGCTGCTACTTCTTCGGAATATGACGACACTGAAGCCAATGAAATCGCGTCGTTGTTCCCTCCTCCAGAACTTGCTGACTGAGATGATGATGGTCGTAACTTATGTTGAAATATTTCCATTGCCTGTTTCAGTTCTTTTCGTGCCGATCTCATATGTTTATCACGAGTAGTAGAATCTCCCGTAGTCCGTTCAAAAAAGTCAACCCGTGAGTTGTATAGGCTCAATAAGAATTTCAATTGTGGGTCCGGTGAGAGAGTTGTATTATTACCATCCTGGTTGTTGCTGTTACCATTATTGTTGTTATCCGATGCCGTCGTTGGTTGTGGTACTTTGGTATTTTCTACATTTTCCGTTAACCACGATAGCACCTCGTCTAATAATCCCAAATCGAATGATGATCCTTTGTCGTAATTGTGTATGTTGCTGGTAACAGCAGTTCGTCCATGGATTCGAGTAGGATAAAGAGTTAACATTCCTTCTAAAATTAAAAATCCCATCCTGCAAGCCAATTCAAGTGGTGGTTGCTGTTGCTGTTGCGAAGTAGAAGATCCTGATGATGAGGGTTCCTTCGTTACAATAATTGGTTGTAGGTACGCCCATGATTCCCGAATCGATTCTTCAACTTTACCCTTCGATAATAGAACTAATCCACGATTGTAGGCAAGGATCCATTCCTCAATTATTTTTCTTCGTTTTGGTGGAAGTTGATTCGACGTCGAATACGAATTCAAAACGACCTTTCTTGCATCTTCTAGAGATTCATCCAACAATGAATTTTCATTGGTGCTAGTGCTGGTGCTATTTGTAGACGTCGTCGTCGTAGCTAATGCTGTTAATAAGAGACAATTATATTCATCTTGAGGAATTTGCTGCTCATTATTTGAACTGCTCCCGTTATTATTATTATTGCCTGATACCAACAAACGCATGGCGGCTTCAGAATCTCCCGAAACGTCATACACTTCTCGAGGACCCATTGTATATGTATACTGATTTCTCACCTTACAACTTATCCGGTGTCGTATTCTAAATGGAATTGCTTTCGTCTTATTCAATGACTACAATAATTCTGTATCCTTGTTCGGTTTGTGGTTTATGTGATCATGTTTCATGTTGTCCATCCTTTGAATGGATGATGTGTGATTTTTCGATTTTTTATTGCGTAATTCGACCTCACTATCATATATACAAAACATACGTAGGATATGATACGAGCAGATGATGATGATACCTCTATTGAATACGGTACTACCGTATGTAGTGATTTTTAGCATGTATCAATTCACATTGATTATAGACAAGTCCTACTCTATGATCTGACAAGACAGTGCATGAATGTACCAGTAACAAATCATCCTTGGTGTGACAACACCATCTGTTGCTCACAGCGCACAGGGCCAGTCTTGAGATGTATGTGAACAACAACTGTTTCACCTAAAAACCACATTGTATGATGCGCAAGTAAGCCCAAGACTACAATAATAATGAACAAAGCACCACAGCCTAATACAAAGTCCTAGAATGGGAAGACAACTTGTGTTGATGATGAACCACATCTTTAATTTTTAAGAAGGTATACATGATTCCAGAAACTTCTTAACAAACATTCAGATTAGAACATGGAAGACCCAGCTTTCGCATGACCTACCTCAGCCAATTTCAATTATAAATGGATCATCTCAAACATGATAGATTCAAGATAGGAAGAAGTTAAGTGGGAAGAGGTGTAAAAACCTGGTAGAAGAAATCCAAATCACACTTCACTCTAGCAGTCAGTGACATCAAGAAAGACCAACAAAAGAACCTTGGAAGGAATTGGAATGAGAACTGTGAATGCAGTGAAAGAACCAGTTGAACCAAGCAAGGAGAAGCAACAACTACCTGCACTGGGTGCACTTGATCAAGTGGAAAAGATAACAGCCTTGGAAAAACAACAAGCCTAACTATTAACAAAATTGGCATTCATAAAGGAAATAAAAACACCTACACTACCCAAGGACAACATCAGAAATTCAGATATTGACCAAAAAGAACATTTTGTTTTATAAAGAGATGAGGAAAAGGAAGTAGGCGATAATAAATGTTGATGCATGAAACCGTTATTATAATTTTCATTGATGTTTTTATATGAAAGTGTTCAAGAGATTTCCTATATTTTTATTTCCTTCCTGCCCACACAAAATTGATAGAATCTAGAAGTTTCAAGCGCCTACCGGACAGCTTTCCCTGACTGTAAATACCTCGTTGATAATAGACCCACTTCCCAAAGGAAGGATCTTCAGTGTGATAACGTGGTACTCGTGTCGATTTGTTTTGTTTCTTGTACTCAACCAGTTTACTATACATTTCCATCCATCTCGCATCAGATGTATCCCAAACAAAACCAATAGATTCAAGAAGATTGGTACGCTCTGTAGATAGTTGTTTGTTATTGTAATATCTCCGTTGTTCACTCACCCATATTCCAAGTTGTGGATCTGCTGCATACCTTTGGGGAACAGTAGTAGACTCATGCTGCTTTTTGTACGCAACGAGTCTCTGATACATTTCCATCCATTGCTTATCCAATGGATCCCAAACAAATCTGATAGAGTCCAAACAATTTATCCGGTCTACGGAAAGTTCTTTGTTCGTACAATGTGCTCGTTGGCAGCGTACCCATATTGCTAGTTTGGGATCTTCTTTATAATATTGAGGAACATTAGTCGACTTGTGCTGCTTCTTGTAGGCAACAAGACGCTGGAACAATTTATCCCATTGTTCATTCTGCAATTTTGTGTATCTCTTTATTCTACCATTTCTTGTCTTTGAATTGTTGTTGCATTTGCCATCATCCTTGTTTGAGTGTTGACGGGAGGAGTTAAGGTTACGGTGGATAGCACCGCCACGCCTAGCAGTACGTGTAGTTAACGGTCCAGCAATTTTGATCTTGCCTACTACTGTAGGAGGAAAAGGTAGTATCCAACACCAATTACCTGACGTCCACGATTCATAACCGTCGTCATCACCTTCGTTATCGTTTTCCTCCTCGTTATCGTGATGATCATCATTAGTTGCGGTATTGCTTGCCTCGTACTCGTATACGCTATCTTCCTCTTCCTCTTCCTTCTCCTCCTTCTCCTCCTCCTCCTCCTCCTCCTTAACAATACCGTTTATTGATCGACAGTATCTCATCTTCTTTTTTGGTGGTTTCTTCTCGTCGTCATCATCCTCATCATCCTCATCCTTGTCGTCCTCGTCATCCTCGTCATCACGGCCTCTTGCAATTCCTCTTGGATTTCTACACTTATTAATGGAAGTTGCAGCTGCAGTGTTGGTAGCACCAGTAGTATCATTATTTGTATCACCATCTTCTGTCTGAACAGAACGAGTTGTAGTACAATTAAAGCTCTCCCTTTGTCGTTGAGTCTTGCCGCTAATATTATCATTAGCATCATTATTCGTAGCGGGTAACAACCAGCACCAGTTTCCCTTCTTCCAACCATCATAGTTGTCGTTAATACTTTGTGGTGTGATTGTTTGGGTTTTCTTATTATTATTATTATTATTATTTTCGTGGTGATGATCGCCGTCGATTTTTTCTTCCTCCTTTTTGACTACTACTCGTACGCGTTGTTTGATGGTCGACGGATGATTATCATTGACGACGTGATTATTTACTTCCTTCTCCTTCTCCTTCTCCTCCTCCTTCTCCCCATCCTCCTCCTTCTCCTTCTTGATCAATCGTAGTCGATTCGAATCACATTCTGAACCGAATTTTTTTGCGTTACTTGTTATTGTACCATGATTATTATTCTTGACATCATGTTCGTCACCGTGAAGATTTTCGGAACTTTCATCTTCATCTTCGTCTACTTTTTCTTCTTTCTTCAGTCGAAGCGTTGCGGCAATGCGATTGTCAAAATCCATTGTCTTCACACGTTCAACAGGTCCGGGCGATAATGATAATGATAATGCTAAATGCCGGTGATGGTACTTCTTGTCTACTATTACGTTCTGTCGAAAAAGTCTCTCTCTTCTCTCTTCTCTCTCCGTGTCACGAGATTCTGCACAAGAAAGAAAAAGATCTACGACAAAATCAAATAAGGCGCGCGCAAAACGTCAGCAATCATCAAATCAAGGGATAAAGGGACGATGGACGACGGACAATGGACAATGATGTTAATTTTTATAAAACTCATACACGCCGATGCACTAACGCTTGCTTGTACAAGTACAGCTTCCTGCGATCTTTCCATTGAATATTTCTTCCTCCTTACCGTCCTTCTGCAGAGTGTCAGTCATTTGTCTTGAGAGGAAGAAAAAACACCATCAAATAATCGCCAACAACAAAAACTAAAACGTACGATGTTATTTACAGGCAAATTTCTTCTTCGACGAGGCTCTCGTGCTCTGCTGTCGTCGTCGTCGTCTTTGCCGCCGTCATTGACGATATACGAGAAAATGCCAGTACCAGCTACCTCGTCGTCGTCGTCGTCGGCGTTGTTGTTGGCGGCGTTGACAAGGTCTGAATCGATAAAAGAAACACGTCGTTGCTATTCTTTGTTGAGTAGTACGAGTAAGAATTCTACTATCATTTCTTCGTCGTCTCATTATGAAACATCAGCAAAACAACGACATGCACGATCATTTTTTTCCTTTTCTTTTTCCAACAGCAGTGATAATGATGATGGTGATGATGAGAAAAGTGGAGAACCATCAAAAGCGGCGAAAGAATTGATTATTGTACGTCATGGTGAAACTGATTGGAATAAAGGTAAATGAAACAGGATATATGATAGAGAAAGTTCTTGGGTTTTCATCATCGTAGTCATCGTAGTCATCGTCGTAACAATCTAATGCTAATTCGTCCAACATTCTTCTGTCTAATCTGGATACTCTTTTATATTCTAAAGAAAAATTAATTCAGGGCGGTCAAACCGATGTAGAATTAAATTCTGTTGGAAAGGATCAAGCTGAAAAAACTGGTAAAGCAATTCTTGAATATTTACTACTGAAAGGCGAAAAAGAGGAAGGAGGAGAAGAACAGAAGAATCAAGAACGAGAAATGAGATATAATATCAAAATTTATTCTTCACCCTTATTACGTACAGTAGAAACAGCACATATCATATCAGAAAAATTATCATCATTGCCACAACAACAACAAAAATCAAAATCATCGTCTATACCAATAATAAAATCGAATGCTATACAAGAATGGGATTTAGATTCTTTAGAGGGATTAAATGTCGAACAAGCAACAGCACAATATCCTAATTCATGGAATATTTTAAAAGAATGGTACAATCCATATGTAAGTGAAGAATTGATATCAGTACCAATTGAAGATAATGGTGAATCAATGGAAGATGTACGGATGCGTATTGAATCGTATTTAGAAAATATTGTGTATGGTGGAAAAGATACCACCGATGATGCTATTATTATTGTGACACATGGTGCTGTATTAGGCCAATTATTACGACACATTGTTATTTCTCAGCACGATGATGACGATGGTTCTGCTACTGCTGATATATCAATCGATGGTGGTACTAGCGAAAACAACGATGAGCAGCAGCAGCAACAAAATCAATATCATAGACCACAAAATGCATGTATAACACGAATAACAATTTGTCCAAATACATGGAAATGGACTATAATAGATTGGGCAAATGCAGATCATTTTATTTGATTTGAAATAATTAAAGTAAAGTAAAGTATTGCATTGCATTTTAAACTTGAAAAAAGTTAGCTAGCTAGTATCGTATACAATATATCGTTCGTAACGTATCGTGCCGAGTAGAGAGTGGGTCGTCTTACATATATTACATTGTTGCTACTAGTACTGAAAAGTCTAGTCGGAAAACGATTGTATCGAAACAGCAATTGTTTCAATAAGAAAGGAAGTTTGATTCTCTGTAGGTGATTCTCTGTAGGTAGTTTTTCTGTATTTGGATAGTTGTAAATGTCATTATTTTTTCAGTCTTCAAGTAGACGTTCACATTCATCTTGATCTAATGGTTCAAGCAAAATCTTGGTATCACGATTGCATAAATTGAAATGGAGGTAAGATGCAGGAACAGTTGTAGCAATATCCATGGTGAAATTCTTATTCATGACTACCTCCTCTGGTCAGGTGGTTGTTTGTCCAGCAAATGCTTGACCACCTGGCTTGGTTTGTAAGTACTGGTACTTGGGCTGCTGATTATTGGCTAGGAGGCAGGGAATATCTTCAATACTGCACCACAGTTCATCATAAACTGGGTCATTATGTGATAAGGTTGTGTCTCACTGCTAAATAATAGTGACTGTAACTGTTGGTTTTCCGTTGATTGCGTCCACTCCTCACTGCTGATGCAGAAAATTAGCTAAGAATTGTTCTATCAACTTGAGTTTCAACTTGAGAGAACTACATCTTTGATCTGCTCTTTGATTCTTCTTGCTACTATGTGACTTGATTCGTCTTCTACTTCTTCTGCATTCATTTAATCTTAATACTACTTTTGACATTTGACTGCAACTTTTACTGTTGCTGTTACTGCTGTTACTGTTACTGTTACTGGAATGTTACTGTTACTGCTGATGCTGATGCTGATGCTGATGCTGATGCTGATGCTGATGCTGATGCTGATCACTAGTATTAATTTGTGCTATGACCAGTCTGGGTGCCAACGGTGAAAAACGCCCTAAAAACTCCTTTCAAAAAGTGAGCATATTCAACAGCCCATATCTCAGTCAATATAGGGTCAGTAGTGTTGAGAAATCAAGCGACACCTATCTCTACAGTTATTAAGAAATACTGTGTTGGACGGCACCAGCACTGTGGCCCTACTAATGAGGGCTTTAGGTGAGTTAGTTTGTATTATGAGTATTTGTGTGGATGTTCCTGTCAAAATTGGTGTGGGATAATTTTCCAACCAACAGTGACTATTTTAAGTACGGTCCTTGATTGGTTTTTATTATGAGTAATTTTGGAAAATAGAGGTAAACTGCAATTACATCCAAAATAATGGTGGGTTGGGATGATGATGCTTCCCATTCAGAAGCAATATGTCCTAGTGAGGACAGTGAATCAATTCTGTGTTCTAATTTACCTGTATTTTGGACTATACAATTTTTGATCAGAAATGAACCACAAAATATCTCAAATAAAAGGGTTGCATAGGACAACACCAGATGGGTCAGGTGCACAAACATACACATAGTGTACTAGAACATTGATTTTACCTCCAACAACTTTTCTGTTCCTGTGGTTGCGGAATGAAATTCATTTTGCTTGTGTGGAAGGCACAAAACAACAAAATGATTTTTGATCAGAAATGAATGCAAAATATCTCATATAGAGGCTTTCAGAAGACAGCACCAGATGGGTTGGGTGCACTAGCATCCACATAGAGTACTAGAACATTGTGTTTGCCTCCTACAACTTTTCTGTTCCTGTGGTTGTGGAATGATACTCATTTCGCTGTTGTGGAAGGCACACAAACAACATGATTTTAGATCAAAATGAACAACAAAATATCTCATTTGAAAGGGTTGCAGAGGACAATACCAGATGGGCCGGGTGCACTAGCATCCATCATACCCATACCTACAAGGTCCTCATAATACTTAGGTTTCTATGGAGGTTGTGAAGTTATAGGGTTGCATTAACAGCATTCAAGCTATGGCGCCAAGGTTGGCGCCACTTTTTGGGGTCTATTTTTTGTGGGGGTGTATTTCCCTCAAAAAATCGACCTACAGCCCCATCTTGAGAGACAGTACATCTCCGTTCAAAGACACGTGCTTTCTTATTAATTTAAAATAACTCCCAGTGGCTAAGTATGGGGTCTTACTACTCCGGCAGCTGCAGTCCTAAATAAAATTTGGAAGAGCATGTGTTCAAATATAGAGAGTCGAAAAACGTGCCGCGCAACCCTCTTTTTGTTCAATATTATTATGTGACTCACACCCAAGATTCAAAATTTGAAAAATGAACCAAGTTTAAAAAAAAAGAGGCGATCAACGCATGGAAAATATGAGTCAAATGGTCAGTCTTGTAAACTTTTGGGAAAATAACTAGCAAAATTTACTAACAAATTCTTTTTTTCAACTAAATATTTCAAATTTTCATACTAACTAACTACTAGCTTCAAATATTTAGTCACTAGCTCTTTTTGGTTATTTTGCCACGCTTTTCCGTGTAATCAAAATATTACAAAACCACACCCAAAACAACCAACTTTTTTAACACTACAATGGCAATAAAGTGCCTCCTAGAAGCGCCCGAATTAGTTTAGAATGGGCCAAATCATTAGTAGGACTGTCTATGAAGGTCCCTGATTACTGGTGGGATGGTTGCAAAGGCTATAGGCTAAATGATGGGGTAATTGATTCATACGATAGTGTTGAACAAAAATGGAATTTATTACTCAACAGTAGAGATGATAATGATCGATATCTTATGAATTATACTGCTGTTTCTACCTATGCAGATAGCGACTCCTCCACTATTGACGAGTACCAGCTTCCGTTCGCTGCAATCTATGATGGTGATGATATTATTGATGCTAATAATGGTGTTAGGTATTTTCGAACACCCCCTACTGAATGGACTAAAATTGAGTTGGAAGCTGGTCTTAATGAGGGTGGAAGAACAATAGATCCGATTGAATGGACTGGAGAGAAGGAGGAGCCCGTAAATATAACTGATGAGGAGATCGAATCATTAAAAGACAGTGATGGAGAGATCAGGTATGGAAAAGTTTTTGAATGGCTTCTTCCAAGGTTTGGAGAAGACAAGAATGAAACTTTGTTTGAGTTTCAAGCTGCAAGAATGAGGAATTACATGACAAAGAAAGTAGTTGAAGATGGATGGAAACCAAAATACTATCAAGGCGCTGATGATACGATTCAACCTGATCATGTAGCAAGATTCTATGGTTCATTGCTTGCTAAGATGCTAACTGGTAGTCGATCGATTAATCAAATGTTTTGTACAAGAGAAATCTTCAATGCAGTACCACCTATTCAAGAATCAATGCCAAAGAATGCTTTGGAAGACATGACTAGCTGTCTGCACTACAGTGACGATTGGGATCCTATGGGAGATGCTGATTGGGATGAGGTTTATGATGATCCAAAAGTTGTTGCACCACCACACACAGCAAGACATAGAGTGAAGCATGGATATTAGAAGATTGCTATATTCAGGTATGTAGTATATTTGTTGTTGTTGTTGTTGTTGTTGTTTCGAATCGATTACTAACCTACCTACCTTGTTCTTCTTCTTCTTCTTCTTCTTCTTCTTCTTTCAAGAGGTGGCAGTACTGTGTCAACCCATCGAAATGGATTACAACTGATGAAAGTCAAATTGCAGGATGGTATCATAGTTGTATGACTATAGGACCAGACCCCAAACCAATTCGAACTGGGGCTACTCTTCATACTGTCTGCATTACTCAAGGTCCTCTCAGCTCATACAAGCTGTATGCTAGAGTCTATGGTGGTAAAGATGATCAAGATATGAACGTACATAACAGGCATACTGTGCCATGCCCTGTCTCTAGATACTCATAGTTAGTAGGGATAGGTTCTGGTGTAAGAATGTAATTATGATCTATTAGATTAGGTTAGAATTAGCAATGATATCTTCTATTCATTAGTGAATAGAACAGTACGTGACTGATCCCAGTCCGGGCCACGGCATACTCCTCCATGGATCTAGAAGATTGAAAAAAAGTTAATATATATAAAAAATTTACAGTAATTGTACTGTCATACACATTGGGTATGTTTGACTGACACATACTTTGGTATGCTTGTTGGTCTTATACACATTGGGTATATTATCACAATAGTAGTCACACAACCTCCGTATCGGTGGGTTGAATGTTCGTATCCTGATCATTTTGTTCTCTGGCAACTTGTAATATGGGTGACAACGTCTAATATTAACTCTACCTAAGACATTGGGTTCCAATTCAGTCGTTATAGATCCATTCTCATGGTGCTTTACAACCTTGTAAGGACCTCGTCGTGGTAAGCTAGTGTGCGTAGGATTGCTCCTGGTTTTCTTAGAGTAATCAAGTCTCCCTCTTTATACTTGTGCAAAATTCTTTTTGAGTTTTCACGAATGTTGCTCTGTTGAATTTTCAGTTGCTTTCGTTGTGTATTTGTTCCAATCGATTGCTGCATCAACAGGATGAACATATCTCTTCCAAATACCATTTGGGCTGGCGAGTGTCCATGTGTTTGATGATAGCTACATCGTATTGAGAAAGCTGCTGCAGATAAAAACTCCTCAAAGGGGTCATCATCCATTTCATTAATTGTGCGTTCATCCAAATTGAATGATCTTAAGCAATCAGCTAATACTTGATGAATTCTTTCTAGAATTGCGTTCGACTGTGGATTCCAGCTTGAAGATGGACGTCTTTTTAGACCCATATTGTCGCAGAGATCCTGAATTCAGCCATGAACTCTCCTCCATTATCGAATCCAATTTCTCTTGGTCGTGGGTAGCGTGCTAACCACTGTGAGTCAAAGCGTTTCATTGCCACAATGCATTAGGCTTGTCTCTGAGTTGAGCTAGTTCAAACCAGCCTGTTACAGGATCAACCATAGTCATTACATGGATTTTGTAGGTCTTGCCATTCTTATTACGGATGGTTTTGGACCCACATATCAACGTTTACTCTGCTCCACTTAGTAACTTCTCCTTCTTTTTCAGGAACTAAACCAAATTTCTTTCTACCTGAGTTCTTGCTTATCTGGCATACATGACAGTGTTTACAACCCGTTTCACATCAGCTTTTAAGCCTTTCCAAGTATAGACAAAACGTATTGTTCTCTCCATTCTTTTCTCCCCGGGATGTACCTGCATGAGATGATACCACTGCAAAACTTTGTCTTTCATCGACGTAGGTATAATATTCTATTGTTGTCGTGACACAAAAATACTCCTTCAACTTCTTTGACAGTATATCGATCCGTATCGGTCTTCTCCATCAGTTTTAGCATTGAAGCATCCTTGTCTTGGTGTTGTTTCATCGTACGGACGTCAAGAGGAAACTCACTATCAGCAAGCTCCTTTTCAGCAGCCATAGGATATAGATATTCATCATCGAATTCATCACACTCAAATTCACATTGAGACATCATGTTACACATTTGCATGCATACATTTGTTCTGCCTCCTTCATCTTTCTGTCACTATAGGATAGTTTCGGAAAGGATTTTTCCCAATTGATAGTATCGAAATCTTTCTTATCAATATCCAATCGAGATAGCGCATCTGCCCCATCATTATCAACTCCAGCTACATGCTTGATCGTAGGATGCCATTCTTCAAGCATAAGCCTCCATCGAATCATCCGTTGCGACGGCATGCTTTGATACAAGAGATTCAAATGATCGGTGTGCACTGTTAGTTCTTGGCCTCTGATCATACCCTCAAATGCCTTGAATCCTTCAATTATTCCTAGTAATTCTTTCTCTCCAACAGTATAATTCATCTGTGCAGAGTTGAGTTTTCTAGTATAGAATCCAAGTGGTTTTCCATTCTGCACAAGAGTGGCTCCCAGTTGCCTGTCACTAGCATCAGTATATAAATCGAATGGCTGTTCGAAGTCCGGAAATGCTAATGTAGCATGGACCGTTAACATCTTTTTAGCTTCTTCGAAGTCCTTCTGCTCATTTGCTCCCCAATACCAATCTTTACCCTTCATAGTTGACAACTTATTCAGTGGTGCTAAGAAGTGAGATCGTTTAGGAAACATATCACGATAGAAATTCACCATACCAAGAAACATCTTCAATTGCTTGGAGTTCTTTGGTCTCATGATACGATGCATTGCTTCTATCTTGCTTGGTTGTGGTTTCAAGCCACCTGTTGTTAAGAGGTAGCCTAAATACTCCACTTCCTTCTGCATAAAGAATGACTTGCGCAAGTTAGCACGAAATCCTTTAGCATCTAGTCTACTTAGTACTTCCTCAATTTTTCTTAGGTGGTCCTCTTCTGATTCGCCGACCTTTTGAACAATAAGATGTCATCTATGTATACTAGTACATGTTCTAAATCACCCAGCATTTCCATCATTATGGACTGGAATATGTCTGGTGCACAGCGATACCCATTGGTAGACGCTTGTATGCATATTTACCCACGGTAGGACCGTGGTAGCGAGCTTTTGACTGTCTTCATCAATAGGAATAGAATAAAATCCTTGAGATAGATCCAAGCCGTTGCGACTTGAAGTTCTCCAGTTTTTGTATTGCTTCACCGATCCTCGGAAGAGGAAAGGGTTTCCTTTCAATGCATTCATTGAGCTTTCTAAAGTCAGTAAGTATACGGATGTCTCCAGTTTTCTTTGGCTGGGTGAACGTTGGTGCTGCCCACGGGGAATCATTATCATAGGATAGTTTCCTCAGTACATCAATAGTTACCATCCTGTCAATCTCCGTCCTTGTCGGTCGCTCATACGCCTTCGGAATGTTGTAATACCTTCCTTGATAGGGCTTAGAACCTTCCTTCAATTTAATAGAGACCGGCTCCATGTCTAAGAGACCCAAACCACCACCAAATAAAGTTGGAAACTTCTTGAGTGTTGACTTGAGCGCCCTTTTACTTGATCTTGTGATATCTAATTCATCAACCATGACGTCAATGTCGACTTTAGTATAGTTCGCATCAAGTATTCTGCCTTGTCTCTCCTCCATTTGTTGCAATATTGGAGAGTCAGTGTGCATGTTATACAGGCGCTCACAGTACATTTCATCTGACAATTCACCCTGAAGTTTCAGGGGAACGCGAACACCATTTCTTTCGATACAGTGGTCGCTATAGACTATGTCTATTGCCATTTCTTCCATGATGTCTGAACCATAATCATATCGTATTTCCCTCCAGTCTCTTGAGCATCCACTTGGAACTCGTGAGTAGAGGTTTCATCTCCAAATTCTACCAACCTGATTGGAAGCCTTGCTGTTTCTGTTGAGACGAATTTGCCTCCGTATGTTTTGTAACGTACTGAGTCTTCATCACTAAGCTTGGTCCTCTGATTCTTGTCAGTAAACTTCTTCAATATAATACTTTTTGAACAACCACTGTCTAGAGACAACGTATCATTCTTCCCTTGCCTTTGCTGTTGATCACCATCACACAGATGTCCGAGAAGCGTCGTCCTTGTATAAACTTTCCTTTCGGACGTTTGCAAAGTGTACTCGCAGCTTCTTGTTCACCCTTATTGCTGGCGCAGCCTTGGCAATGCCTCACTTGTTGAGAGACTTGGTCACCTTCCTAGCTTGCTTCTTGTAGTCATTGATGTCGTCGTCGTCAAGATCTTCAATGTCGACATCGTCTTGTTCAACAACACCCATTATATACATTTGCTCGCCACTTGTGAGACCCTTGCCCAGTTGGGCTTCTTTTTCTTTGATTTGCTTCCTTCAGTCATGTCGGAGACAACAGTACCACCCATTTTACTTTCAATAACTTGGTTGATATACTGTTTGTTTTCTTTCTTAGTCCAATTCTTCGACTTGTCGCCACCGGCTCCACCTCCCTTGTCTTTGAGAAAGCACACTCCTAGATGTCTTTTGCCACAGTGTTTGCACTTGCCTTTTGCGTCTGTATCACCTCCTCCAGCAGCCGGAGTAGAGTTATTTCCTCCTCCGCGGTTGCGTTTGAGTGAAGCAATACCACATTTGGCTTCAATCTTGACAGTTCGACTCTCTTGACGTGCTTCCTTAAGTAAGGTTTCTTCCAGTCCAGCAAGTTTTGTAATTGTAGCTTCCGTTGAGTGATCTTGAATTACCCATTCAATTTCATTCAGCTTGACGCGTTGGCATTGAAGAATTGCTGTTTCCAGTATTCCTTCATCTCATGCTCTGCGTACGGCAGCTTTGACAACCCGAGCTTCTCCCCTGATACCCATGGGCAGTAAGGAAGATAGTTCTGGTAGTCTTGAATCCGTTCTTCCCAAGATTTGATCCCTTTCTGCAACGTAACCTTCAGTTCTCTTATCTGACGACGGAGATGAATGTAAGCATTGCTACCAGCATGATCCTTTCCAAAGATCTTGGCGCCCACCTGAGTTATACACTCTGTTACAATGTCATGTTGATATTCCTCGGAGCGCAAATAGTTTTCCCATTCGAACTGCGACAAAGCCTGTAGACGAAGTCTAATTGGCACATTAGTAAACATTAGGTTGACGTCGTCACTTGGTACTGATGCCATGTTGTAAGCTTTTCTGGTTAATGTTTTTGCGTTGTTCTTGACAAGTTCCAATAGCGTATTGTATTTCGACTGTCCGGAAAGATCGTCCTTGGTAAAGACCTTTTCATTATATTCCAACAACCATAGGATGTATTTTTCAGGCTTTTCATTGCCTTCTAGGACGAGTAGTTCAGTTAGAAACGAAGGATCGTTTCCTGTGCTTGCCTTGGGAGTCAGTCTACACTTCTTCCTGTCGGCCTTCTCTCCCCATACTATCCGGTCCTGTGTGAATGGTTTCATACCATGATACTTATCAGTAGTCTTTTCGGTTTCCGCCATCTTCACAGTAGAATATTTCTTTTATTTTTATATTATTATTTCTTTTTGTAACTGAGTTTTATGTATTATTTCGATCCAGTCTTATTGACTGTCGTTGACTGTATGTTATATCCAATGTTTCACTCGCTAACAGCGACAGTTGTTACCCTGTTATGCTGAATTACCTCTAATTGTAGAGATACCAAATATTTGGAAGTGATACTGTTTGGCGTTGCATTTGCATTCAGTATGGATTAAAGACACACTCACACTAAAGTTGATCGTTAATCTAGCGTTGAGCGATCCTATTTTTCAGAGGTATGTATGTGTAACAGCACAAATATCACGTCTTATTGAAGACGTTTCCTCTTACATTGTCTAATACGCCCGGTGTGTTATGAATCTAACGTCCTTCTTTTTGGGAGGGCGTGCGCTCTCCAGTATTCAACGGTATAATTGAATCCCGTGATAGCTAATCACGAGGTAAATTTACAACACATCTTCAAACTTGAACAACGACTTGTCGATTTGCGAATCGACCATGGTTCGATAGGTGTTATTGAACAGCCATTCTTCTCCCCATATTAGTTATTTATTTATTCGAAGTTAGTTGTCTTATTGAAGACCTTCGGCGTTCGTTTACGGAACGTCTTTGTGTTAGTTGTTTCCACGATGCTGCAGCATCGTGAAACTCTTTATCTATCTAATCTTAGCCTAAACAAAGCACACGTACCTCGGGGGCAAAGTGTTTCGCAACACTTTTTAGCACCCGAAACTCTTACCGTATACCTACTATCTATCAGCTATTATAGCGGATTTTAAAATCATGCCATGCCCTGTCTCTAGATACTCATAGTTAGCTAGGGATAGGTTCTGGTGTAAGAATGTAATTATAATCTATTAGATTAGGTTAGACTTAGCAATGATATCTTCTATTCATTAGTGAATAGAACAGTACGTGACTGATCCCAGTCCCGGGCCACGGCAAGGTAGGTTGTTAAGTAGAGGAGGAAGGGTGCAGACCATCCAGCCTGGTGTGGTCCTGTGAAAAAAATGTAACTTACATAAATATCAAAATGGTACCTGGTGAAAATTCAAATGAACATTATACACCTCCTACTAACAAAATCAGCTCTAAGTAGAACAGCCTGAAACAATCTTTTGATATACATACATATATTGTTGCCAAACTGATTTCTCGTTTTTCCCGACAAGATACAATAATGTCCATGATGACCTAACTACTTTCTCCGTACAACTAAACTTTTTCACGAGTTTTCACGCGATATCATTATTTTACACCATAAAGGACGGTTTTAGGGAAAATAAAATACTGTAAATTAATAAAAAATCGTCGCAACTTACAACTCACTCAATCAATATTCGTGCTTTTAAGGTTAAATATTTATGCCGGGGAAAGTCGTAAGTAAGTTTAGTTGCAACGGAGGAAGTAACCGCGACGAGATCGCAATAATACAACGATTGATTTTATTATTATAAAAAGATACGTTCGTAAATAATAGTACGACGACCCTACCATGATTAATTCATCAAGCAACTCAATTCCACCTTACTTGTACTACTACCGGTATGGAAAAAATCCAAGAAGAAAGAAAACCGCAGCGGCAGGCGAAAATGATATCATCATCGAACGTCGTCATAGAGGTACAAAAAGATGATGTTTGTTCGAACGCGAAGATTGATACCAAGAATGTTATTGGGAAACAAGAACGACAATGTGCGTATCAGACAAAAAGGAACGGATGGAAGAACTTTCAAAGCTGTGTTTGGAGATCGAAAAAGCGAAGGAAGATATTCGAAAAGAGAAGAGAGAGAAAATGCAACACAAGAAGAAGAAGAAAAAGAAGATAAAAGAAACCAACGTGACGCATTTGTTGAATGTGACAACATGCAACCGATATAATTGAGTCAAGAGAAATCACACCAGTATTACAATCACCAACAAGAAAAAGTATAGAAGAAAAGGAAAAGCATGCCGACAAAAAGGAACGGATGGAAGAACTTTCAAAGCTGTCTTTGGAGATCGAAAAAGCGAAGGAAGATATTCGAAAAGAGAAGAGAGAGAAAACGCAACACAAGAAGAAGAAGAAAAGAAGATAAAAGAAACCAACATTGACGCATTTGTTGAATGTGACAAGCATGCAACCGATATAATTGAGTCAAGAGAAATCACACCAGTATTACAATCACCAACAAGAAAAAGTAAAGAAGAAAAGGAAAAGCATGCAAATCAAATTGACGATGACGCTATCTGTAGACGCAATAGTAAGAAGAAGAAGAAGAAGAAGAAGTATATCAAAATAGATGACTTTGATATTGGCGAAAATAAGAGGTGTTCGACAAAGAAGGGGCCAGAAAGCAATCCGGATCCTACTAATAGTACAGCTTCACTCGACCTGGCTGATTCACAGAAAAGCATTTCTTCGATTAATAAGGTTCCTATAAAGTCTAAAACGACGAAAAATACACCATCAACGCAATCGGATAACACGTTGTCACTTTCTGATAGAAAGACCATCGGCATGCTTCCATTCTTGTGCAATATAATTCCCAACGAAGATAAACCGAAGAAGGAAAAAATATTGTATACGAATACTGTAACAACAAGAGATAATGATTACAACTCACCTCTTTCCAAGGTCGACACATTACAAAGAAATAAACAGTCAGATAGTGATGGTCCTAATAGTGTGCAATCTAAGAGGAACTTATTTGAAAATTATTTTGATCTAAATAAGGTCGAAGGACCATTGCCACCGTTTTCAACCCCCGCAACACCAAAAACTCTCAAACGAGGATTCGTTGCATTGAACATTGCCTCTCCGTCAAATTCAAAATCCAGTAGTTCGAAGAATCGTAAGCCTCCAAAACAACGAATCCTCGACAGTAGTCAGCATGATAAAGGTAGAACACAAGGGTATGTTGACTCCGCCATATCACTACTTGAGGACAAATCAAGAGGGAATGAAGTTCGGACATTAGTCCATAAAATAGACAAAGCTGGGGGGTTTCCAATGACTCGTCGACTAAGCTTAAGAGATAATGAACTTGTTGGAAGAATGGTTATGGCGATACGGAATGATCCAAGGATCAAATCAATTGAAGTTTCGCCCGAATCGTTTACAACAATTTCATCGACCTTGTTGGATCAGTTTATTGGTTCATTGAGAATTAATCTTCACTTAAAGTCACTGACTTTTAGTGGAGTAGAATTAGGAAACGACTTTCTTTATAGTCTGGCGTCAAGTATGGTGCGTATTAATTTGTAAAGATATTTCTTGGTAGGACTACTCGTTTCACTTGTTCAAATTCTTACCGAACAGGAAAAATGACACTCATTTCATTCCTTTGTCCTTTGTATTTCTTAACTATTTAATAATAATAATAATAATAATATTAATATAATTATCATTGCCATACACAGGAATCAAATTTCGTCATTGAAGAGATTGACTTATCGGAGAATCTTTTCACCAATGCTGGTTTGGCTGAATTCTGTCAAATTTTTGCCAGCTCGAATGATACATGCCATACGCTAAATTTAGAAAATCAGACGACTCCTATTTCGAATGCCAGCGAAGTCGACGTACTTGATGCATTTCGGCATAACAAGTCACTGAATGATGTGCGACTAGATTTCCAGTCCGAGAAAGCCACACAGCAGCTTTATGATATTCTCGACCAAAATCGACAGAATCCTCCTCCCAAGATGGACAATGACGAGAAATTGATAAACGTATTGCTGTACGAAGCAGAGCGAGCACAAGAGCTATGGGATGATAAGAATGAAGAGGATTCGATCCTTGATGTATCGGAGACCGATTGGGGTCATCTTTATGAGCTATCAGTCCAGTTCGATAAACATAAATTGAAGAAACATATCCAAGACGCATCGGAAGATTTTGTTCCGTCAACACAGAGAAGAAACGGAGATTCAATGACGAAAGAAGAGAAGAAGAGTTTTTGTTTGGGGATTTTCAAAAAATCTTGGTGAATCGATAAGCTGTTTTAACTCAAACGGCTCATTTCTGACCGCTGAATTTATTTCCAAATACTTCGAAGAAGACACCGAGGGGAAAGTTTTAACCTTTGACTTCCATGGCCAGTGGAAGCTCTTTAAGAGGTTCCTTGTTCATGATCCTGCTCGTGAATTGATCGTGACCAAGTTTATCGAAGCAATAGTCACCCATCCGAGGGCGGACAAAATTACTGGGATCAACATGGCGAACACAGGATGTGGGGACGACTTCCTCGTTGCCCTTGCCAATCGTTGCTTAGGTAACGAAGCTCTTTTACCAAGTTTATTTATGTTGAATTTCGAGACCAATTTTATCAACGTTGATGGTATAACTGCTCTTGCCGAGCTAATTAAAAGTCCAACAAGTTTAAAGTTTCTGCAAGTGATTCGATTAGAAAATCAAAAGTTTTTTGTTAAAGAGTAAAGCTGAATTTGCTTTGGCAAGGGCAATGCGGGTTAATTTCAGTATTGTCGTTATGAGTTTACGAATCAGAAATCTTATGGAGCGACAACAAATTAATAAATACGTATTGCGTAATGTAGAGTTTATTCGACAATCCAGACAGCGGCATTTTAAAGCAACTGGGCAGCAACGCGAACGCAACCAAGTTGAAAAATTCTTTGAGAGTATAGCAGAAAATGACGAAGCAGTTGACGAGGTTGACCTTGTTGGAAACAATAGATTCCTGACGTTAACTCGCGAAGAAAAGACGAAAGCCGCCGAGTCGTTCGCAACTAACACACATGTCAAGATTGTAAAGTTGAATTCATGCGGCATCGACGACGATTTTGCGATTAAACTTGCAGGCTCGTTAAAACGAAATAAAGCAATCAAAAGAATATTTTTGGACGGTAATGCAATTTCCGGTGTTGGCATCACGGCTCTATTCAAAGCACTTGCCGAAAACTCTTCAATCGATGAAATGCGATTACACAAACAATCAAAGACAATGAACACCTCGGAGGAGCATTTACTTGCTGGAATTCTACAACCAAAACGACGATAACGAAGCTAGGTCTCGATTTGAGAACTCATGCGAGTGTCCAACTGGACCGTAAATTGGGACTAAATCGTAATTTGTCACTTAAACTCCGAGCTGAGTCTAAAGGGACAGTCTTTGAAGCTAGTGAAGGTTTCTCTGCTTTAAAATTTTAGATTGATTGTCACAAAGTATATTCTCCTAAAGCCCTTATTTTGCTAATTATACTGTGTTTGTTGTGTAGGCCTATGTATAGCATATAATACTAATGGTCCTGATAGACAGTGCAGATATTTCTAAAAAGATAATTGAACTACTTTAACATGAGCTATATCTACTACTAATTAAACATCTCTATATTATTTTCTTAAAGCATACAGTCGTGGTAATTTCATATTATTTCACCAGTTATTCCTCAATTACTTCCTCTTCTACAAAATCTCGTCGTCGTCTTCGTCATTTTTCTTGTCGTGATTAGGTTCTGGTTCTAGTGCTGTTCCTCCTCCACCAAATAAACTTCTTGCCATATCAAATTTAGAGTTTGTTTTCACCTGATTCCGACCAGTTACTTTCCATTGTTTCTCTCGTGTGTTTTGTTCTTTCCTTACATCAGACTCAATCGTATCAGTGATATTAACATCCTTCAGATTATCCTTTGTGGTTCTTCTTGCTGCCTTTTCATTCTTTTCCCGGTCGTGTTGCGTACCTCTAACATTCGATTCAACAGTCTCTGTTATATTTACATCCTTAAGATTAGCTTTCCAAGTTCTTTTGTTTGCCTCCGATTCTTTTTTCTTCTTTGTCTGTCCAAGCCCGAACATTAATTCCGCCTGCAAGAGAGATAGAGAAAGAG